>NW_022258281.1:482267-494139 GCF_009602425.1 Actinia tenebrosa
AAAAGAAAAGAACAGGAAAAAGGGATTACAGTACTTCTCTTTAGCGAGATGTGAGATGTAGGGCAGTACGATACCATGACATAGGAAGCCCATCATGTAGTGTAGGATGATCATGCAAAATTGATGTAATTTTTAGTATAGACTATATAGAAAATTGGCGTCAAACAGATGGGAATGGAATCGTTCATATACCTATATTATATATAAACTGATACTTATTTACATGTAACACATGATAGTAACCGTAAGCCATATTTTTGGGCTGAATTCAGTACGTTGTGAAAGTTGTGTTCATAGTTGTAGTTTGATGGTTTATACGAACCAGTGAAAAAATAAAAAGTTGTAAAAGTGTGGTTTGTTCAGTAATATAACATTTATTGTGATATGTCAAGAAAAAAAGGTCTACAACAGCCGACGGATCCAGGAATCAAAGAAAGGGTTAGCCAGAAAAAAGGGTGGGCCGGAAAACTTGTCAGAAAACCTACATTATCGTATGCGAAAAAAAAAACACACATCACTTAAGGAGGTAGGGGGGAAGGCTTGGGCCACTCCCAAATCCGCCCCTGTAAAAACTTAAAATAGGTGAGGGTGCACGAATTACCATTCATATATATTGAATTAACAATGTGAGCTCTCATCACTTGTAAATTAATAAAGTGAAGAGGAATAAAATCTTGAAGAAAGAAAAAAGAAAAGGAAAGAACATAAAACGAGAAGACAATTGAATTTCATACTCTTATTGGGCTTCCTGTGTTTTATGAGTCAAGCACTGTCTCAGCGGTCTCCCCCTAAATGCAAAACATTTTCTAACTGTTTTTGTTTTTGTTTGACTCGCATTTTATCAAATTTTATCCAAAGAAAGCTTCAAAACTATTCAGAATCAAAACTCCTACGATCAATTATGATATTTTTACCTAGCCTGAGCTGCTGGAGTCAAAGGAAGTTTTAATTAAGCGGCTTTTAGTCGAGCGTTTGGTTTGAATGATGGCGGACGATGTTGAATCTTTGACGGCTTCTCTTGTGCGAGAATATCTCAGCAGAAAGGTAAAAAAACACACTCTTCTAATTGTGATAAACAGTTTATTATACCTAAGTTTTATTTTTTGGAAGATATTTAGCATTTCTGGAGAAAAAAGATACTTTTTAACACTCCTAGCAACTGTCGCCTTGGTAATGTGTTTATAAACCTTGTGTGTCTTTGTAAGACCGTTATCTCCTGTTTAAGCTTATATAAATAACCTTTTTATATAAATTATCGATTATGAAGGTTAACTTTTCATGCGAGCAAATACTAATTTTGGTTTTTGATTACTGCTTTTGACCAGCAGAGCTCTCCCAATTTTTCAAGTAACAGTGATATTTTTTTCTGTTGAGAAATTTGCCTTCGTAAGACTTTAAAAGCTTTCTGAGCTCACTGGAAATCTGTGTTGTCTGTGTTATTGTCTAAGTCTAGATGCATAATGAACTTTATTTGGTCACATACAAGTTACATAATAGTTAATTATGATTTATTCATTATAACTTATATTCCACATTACTCAATATTGTGACTTTCTATTGCACATAAAACTGTAAGCTTATTATGTACTTATTAAGTGAGTGGGAGGGCTGTATGGGAAAATATTTGGCTTGAGGTGATGCCGTACGGACCGAGCTTTGAGAAATGGAACTTCCTGGGGTAGAGGGTGTCTGAAAAAATGCCTCTGTGTGGGGGGGGGGGGGGTACATTCTAAGAAAGCTACCCAGAGATGGTCACAACGATGTACCTATACATGTACTGTATGATATCATTCAACAGGGATTGAAAAATTCCTTGGCAGTGTTGGACCAGGAGATGCCCAGAGATGAGCATAGGTAAGAAAGGACTTTTGACTGTCAAACGTGATATCACACATTGATAACCACCTGCATCTCTACAATATGGAAACTTCAGATAATTATACACCTTTCTCATTATGGCTGATAAGTGCATAAAAACGAGGTCACCCAGTCATTAGTCCAATACAATAAAAGACACAGAAGCACATGAAATGCATATATAGAAGTTGACCTTTTGTTTTGACCTGAATTGTGCTATCCACCTTTATTTTGAATGAGCAGCCTTGCTCAACCTTGCAAATTGAGTGGGTGGCTTTCGTGCGCTCATCAGCCAATATGACAACAGTGTATTATTCATTAATTTAAAGTTCTTAGTAGAATGCTTCAGAAAATATTGATTGTCTTGCATCCAGTAAACGGATATGACGATCATTACCTTTAATTTGCACAGTGTCAGTAACAGAGCTCAACTAGCAAAGGAGATTCATATTGAGAGATTGATGAAGAAAAACAAGGTAAGCTCAATAGTTCCCTTCACAGTTCTATGCTCCATCTCGAAAGGTAGCCATACATTTGCATCGAAGTGAGACGAACGGTGAGCTTGCAATGATAGAGGCATGTGAATAATTGTCCAAGGTGTTAAAAAAGGTCTCTATCATTGTAAGCTCACCGTTCATCTCGCTACTATGCAAAGGCACTKCTACCTTTCAAGATGGCGCAGGGAACTGTGAAGGGGACTATTGGTGAAAATGTCTGTCTTCTGTGCATTAGATTGTGGTTTGAGTCCCAGACCAGTCAAACACTCAGGGTCTTAAAATAACTTGGAGAAGTTGCTGCCTTTGTAATAAATTAACAATTGGTTAGACCTTTACTTGGTTTGAATGGCCATGCTGATGGTGGTCCTATGAGCCGCAACCATAATAAGCTAGAGACATTAAAAAGGACCAAGAAAATATCACTAATTTAACTGTCAAGTGCTATCCTCTATTTTATTGTTTATTTATACAAACTAATTACAAGATTTCTGTGAGGTAGGAAATTGTATTTATATAGTTTTGGATGCTTCTTAATTTGGGAAGCGCAGGTGCTGTGCATTGCTAAGGTGTTGCCTTTCACCTCCGGTCAAGGATTTAATCCAAGAACTAACTCCGCATCAGACTTGCTCTACTTTGAGGGTTTCCCCCCAGTTTTCCTCCCTCCACAGGAATCATTTTCTAAATGACAATTTGATAATGGAAAAGCCCCACAGGTTTGTTAGCTACAGACTCTATAAAGTAATAAAGTACTAAGACATAGGTGTCTTTTTCCATTTAGRAACATACTATCGTCTATCGTACCATGTTAGAGGTGATAGTACAGTACTTCAGGGAGAAAGGGCTCTCATCATCTACCACTAATGTTGCCAAGAAGGATGCAACAGTACCTGATACTAGTCGTCCATCCACGGCAGGGTTTAAATCTGCAAGGTATATGAGTACTTTATTATACAGTAATAAGAACAAGTTACACTGGGGGAGGTGTGAGCGTGAACAGAGAGGGTTGATAGATGGTACCCACCCTATCCCCAGCAGGGGTCAGGTCTACAAGGTATAACAGTAGAACAAGTCACCCTGGGGGAGGGGTGCACAGGGAGGGGTTAATAGATGGTACCCACCCTATCCCCAGCAGGGGTCAGGTCTACAAGGTATAACAGTAGAACAAGTCACCCTGGGGGAGGGGTGAGCAGGGAGGGGTTAATAGATGGTACCACCCTATCCCCAGCAGAGGTCAGATCTATAAGGTATAACAGTAGAACAAGTCACCCTAGGGGAGGGGTGCACAGGGAGGGGTTAATAGATGGTACCACCCTATCCCGAACAGGGGTCAGATCTACAAGGTATGACAGTAGAACGAGTCACCCCAGGGGAGGGGTGCCCAGGGAGGGGTAAAAAGAATTATAAGTTCTCTTTTTAAATCTTTTTTTTTCTTTTTCAATCAGAGAAAGGAGATTGTCTGCTGATAAAAACAGGAAAGTTAATAAGCCATCGGAATTAACAGAGAATTTTTCTGAAGACAAACTAGACTACATTGATCTTCTGCAGAGACTTGAAAAGTCCGAGAGGGTCTCCAAGGAAAGAGAAATAAAAGATGTGGTCCATATATCTTCCATTCCATTAACAGAGAATATCGATATCCCTCCTGCCAAAGAAACAGCATCAAGTAGTTTTACCCCCTCAAAGACTCATCGGAGTAGAACACGCAGTGCAGGCCTGGCAGGTCCTGTCGTTAGTTCTGGTCTTGCTGGAATGAGAGGGAAAAGACCAGGTCATACCAAAAGACAGACATCAGAACTGGCAATTACTGGGCATAAATTCCAGGCAGTTAAAACATCCTCTGATGATGTCAGTTTTAAGAGGCATATGGACACCTTAAACAAAGATGATATTTTATCAGTATGTAGATTTCATGATCTCAAATACTTAAATATACCTTGACAGTGTCACTATTAGTTAGCTAGTTGTGTGTTGCGGCCACCTTAAAAAAGGGTTGTATATGTAGTCATTGCCACTTATGACCCCATCCATTGTGCATACCTGGTTTCTCTCTAAACCATGTAGACTTTTACCATTGATTGAAATGAAGCACTGATGGAAAAGGGGTGGGCTTCATAGAAATAAAATAAATTAAGGATTTATATACAAAGAAATATATGTAGCAATGTTTGATGTTGAGTGTATGATGTCACAGACTCCAAAAAATAATCGGAAAAATACCATACTTTTGTCCTGAATATCGAGAAAACACTTCATACAGTGATTATTGGACCTTTAAAGAGTATTCTTAGGAAGTTACAGCTGAATCCAAGTTTGAGCGATTTTTATCAGAGTAGCACTTTAAATATATCAAATCCTTTCACAATCCTTGGAAATACCATTTTCTTTGTCCATAGGCTTTAAGGTTAGGGTTAGGGTTAATTATAAGTTTGTTAATTCGACACAATGTCTGTCGTCATTCAAATTTCTTTAATTTTTTTTCAGAGTGAAAAAGAAGAAAACACAAGAGTTTTATCTGCAAGAAAAGAAGTACAGAATCATATATTTAAGTAAGTGCCCCATAACAATTATTGCATTGGCATTCAAACACATACTTAAGTTTGTATCCCACCTTCAACAGAGTTGAAACATCTAGTTCCAGAAATTATCCTACCCCCCATGGAGGCATTTTTTCAGACCCCGCCCTGTCCCTCGTAAATTCCAATTTTCTTCCATACGAACTTCATAATTCTGTTCTTTCTCTGACCCCTACCCCTTGTAAATTTCAAATTTCTCTGTCGGGGGTATGGATAATTTCTGGAACTACACAATGCATTTTTTCCCTTAGCAAAAGCAGTCCTATTTCAGACAAGATTGACAAGGTTAAAAAGACTGCAACTTCAAGGTAAAATATGAAGAATGAAGAATAATGTTAAATAATATTAGTAAAAATACACAGGTGATTATTGAAAATCTTGCACGCTGATTGGTCAAGAAACTCACACTATCACTTGTGTCACATTGGAGAGAGGCTGCTCATTATTAATGGGGCGTACACCACCTCTGCTTCCCTATCATATTTATCTGCAATATATTATTTATTTATTACTATTATTATTCTATTTCAGACCAGGTTCATCTGTAGGTTCTAGGAAAAACCAACAAGTAAGGAGAAAATATTGAATTATTGGTGCATTCAGTAGTAAACAACCAAGATGATATATGATATAATTATATACAAGATTAGATAATTATATAACATGCTCATCTACCGGCCTCCTACTACAGTATAACGTTTTTACTGCTCAGTTTTGCCGTCACATTATATTTTAAATACTAATGCATTCTTTGAGGCTTCTCTGTATACCAGAAAATAAAAATCAGGTACTTCCTATTTTTGGACCACTGCTTTGATGCGAACCTTGTGCATTACTCTCAAGTAAAAATGCAAAAATATATGACACAAACATCATGTTGAACTGCTATATACCATTATTTCTTTTGTGCATGCCATGCGATTGGAAAGTGATACAATTACTAGTATTAAAATAGGAAACTGCCTGTTTCCTATTACTGCACCATTAAGGTGCGGTGCCTATGCAATATGTGGCCTCTTTCTTTCTCTAGTACCTGCACATTGTATTGCAGGGCTGACTTTATCATTATGTTATGTTTCCTTTCAGCAGCAGAAAGAGGAGCTAGTGTTTGAAGACATTGATGACGATCTTGATGACAGTATTGCACAACTGTCTCTTGGTAAGAACTGAAGTACATAGTCATAATGTTGATTGTAATCATCCTAATAATATACTAATAGATATCTGAATGAATCATAATATCCTAATAATATCTCTTTTGTTGTAGGTACAACGCATGCTCTAACGGCAGACTTTGAAAGCAAACCAATATCATTGGAACAGGCTATGGTAAGAGGAAATAAATGAATGGGATTAATTAAAAAGAATTAAAAAGAAGTAATGGGATTCAATCAATAGACTCAAAAAACACATAAAAGGAACATGTTCAGTCCCTGAACTGAAAATAGGAATAAATGGGAATGAATAAGGATGAATGGGAATGAATAAGGATGAATGGGATTGAATAAAATAAAATGATAGTAGTCAGGAATTGAAATTGGACGTCAAAACATCAGTATATGGTAAGCGATTAGAAGTGAATGGAAATGGGAAGAAGGAAATGGAACAGAATAAATGGGGTTAAATAGAATAAAAGAAAAAAAGCAATAAGATTTAAGTTGACTCTACAGGGTAAAGAAAATAAGTAAATGGGAAATTAAGAAATAAGAAATTATTGATGATGGGCAAGTGCACTGCTACGCCCCGATACTTCACATTGCTTTAATATTCATTATTTATTAAAATAATTATTTGTATTTATATACAGGCTCTCAAGAACCTTATCTTTGGTTCAGCCAAAAGTTGTTTTAACCAGGAATGGAGACAACAGAGTTTTAACTTCTGTGATCATTATGGCTTGGAGTATGGAATTGTACAGCACAAGGTATTTAAACATTGTAATTTACTTTAAAAATTGCATTTTATCCCCCATTACAAAAAATACAGCCAATCAGAATCCAGGAAAGTTGTATATTCGGCAGTATTTGGTTCTTCCCATCAGGCAATGCAGCCTAGGTATTTCCAATGGCGTGAGATAAGATTCTTTTTGTAAATGCTTTCTCATGCCACATCGTGGAATATTCCACTTGTCACTTGAATACTCTTGTGATCAACTTTCAAATCCAATTCCATCATTGAATGATGGCTGCAGGGGTTTGTCACATGTAGCTTGTTAGCCGTCAGCTATTGAATGCTATTCTTTTTGAAACAAGGACCACTAAAAATGTCTATACTACAAAACATTAGGCGAGAGTACATTGGCATACAGGGGGAGGGGGTTCAGAAAATCAGTGTGAAAAAGGAAGAGATAACTAGATAAAAACTAGTGTGAGCTGTGTCGGTGTTTCTAATGAAACAGTAATGATAAAAAGGTAAATTATACACTGTGAAAGGATGAAAAAACTTACTGACGTTTCGGACGCTAGTCCTTTGTCGCTAGTCCTTCATTTACTCCAATGAAGGACTAGCGTCCGAAATGTCAGAAAGATTTTTCATCTTTTCACGATGTATAATTTACCTTTTTATCATTAGTGTTAAAAAAAGGGGCAAGATAATTAGGGGGATTAAAATCTACAATTTCAAGAACTTTGTTAAATATTATTATATACTCATGACTCTTGGATGTCACAGGGTGGACCTTGTGGTGTTCTTGCTGCCGTGCAAGCATTTGTCCTTAAAAATCTTCTGTTTGGAGAACAAAGAAAATCAGATTCAAGAAGGTAATTGTAGTCATGATGGTTATGCACAGTGATGAAAATCTTTATCTTATCCACCCTCATATCATTCTACATCCAGCTGTCTACAGCCATTGCCTCATGAGAGGACTAAAGCATTAGCAACATCTATCACTGATATCCTCTGGCAGGCTGGAGACTACAAGTCTGCAACAGTGGCACTGTAAGTACTCCACATAATGTATGCTATATACCTGAAACAACCTCTGGGCTGATCTAAGTCAGGGCTGACAGTTAACTCACAGATAGAACCCTGAAACAACCTCTGGGCTGATCAAAGTCAGGGCATGGCTAACTCACAGATCAAACCTTGAAACAACCTCTGGGCTGATCAAAGTCAGGGCATGGCTAACTCACAGATCAAACCCTAAAACAACCTCTGGGCTGATCTAAGTCAGGGCACAACTAACTCACAGATAGAACCCTGAAACAAGCGCTAGGCTGATYTAAGTCGGGGCATGGCTAACTCACAGATAGAACCCTGAAACAACCACAGGGCTGATCTAAGTCAGGGCATGACTAACTCACACATAGAACCTTGAAACAACCTTCTGGGCTGATCTAAGTCAGGGCACGGCTAACTCACAGATAGAACCCTGAAACAACCACAGGGCTGATCTAAGTCAGGGCATGACTAACTCACACATAGAACCTTGAAACAACCTTCTGGGCTGATCTAAGTCAGGGCACGGCTAACTCACAGATAGAACCCTGAAACAACCGCTGGGCTGATCTAAGTCAGGGCATGGCCAACTCAAATATAGAACCCTGGAACAACCACTGGGCTGATCTAAGTCAGGGCACGGCTAACTCATAGACAAAAATGATCAATATTCAACTCGTTGGAAGGAAAACAAGAGAACCTCGAGAAAAACCCTCAAATCAAGAGAAACCCAACTTTGTGTGATATCAAGACCAGAAATCAAACCTGAGACACTACGGCGCTGAAGGCGAGTGCCTATGGACCCTATGCCACACTTGATTTCCCAACCTTCTTAAGATTGAAATGCCCATTACATTTTTGTGAATGGCATTTTTATTTTCTTTCAGACCAGCTGGATTTGGCAACTCTAATTTTGTTGGTGCTGGAAGATATAAACCTGATCAACTCACTGAAAATGTTAGTAAAACTTGAATAACAATCTTAAGGACTGGTCAGAAAGCAGGTGGGTGGGTGGGCCATAATTATTCAATTCTCAAAAGGCAAAAAAATTGATGGCCCACCTCCCCCAACCCCACCACCACTTGTTTTAAGCCCAATAAAGTATGTCCCACCCCAGCCTATATAATGTCGTCAAAAAAAAAAAAAAAAAAAAAAATTATAATAATTATCAAACCAGTCCTAATGAGAGACTTACTGTATTTTCTCATGATCCAACGATTATTTGAGGCCTCAAAAAAAAAGTGACCTATCCCTTTTTCCCATTCCATTCCCTTATTACCAATTAAGAAGGATTTACTACTTCGTATATAGATTTTAAATGAGGGTACACGTGCTATTAATGTTATTAATAGCACCAACATATAGTTGCCGTGCCTTTGTCTTGTGATTCTCTTGTGAATGTCACTTCTAACCACTGGTATTTAAACTGATAGCATTCTATTGAACCAATGACATGGTTTCTTTATATTCAATCAGAATGCTTTAGTGTGACCGTATGACTATAATCAGTCATCTGGACTGTACAAAATACGTTGATTAAATTTTGCATATCTAATGTGAACTTTTTTTTCACTCTCAGCTTGTTCTTCGTACATACACTTCACGGGATGGACTACATTCTTATATTAATCAACAAATTAAACAGGTAATGCTTCCTTTTTTTTCTTTCTTTCTTTCTTTCTTTCTTGTTTCATTCGTTCATTCATTTTCCCTTTTTCTGAATTTTTTCATTTTCAAACTGTTTTTAATTATAGTACATTTTTCAATTTTCTCATTATAATATTTGATTAGCCTATTATTTTTCCGTTTTCAATTTTTTGATTTTCTCTCTGCTATTTCTATCTTATGCTTCTATTTAGTGAATAATCCTCTGGTAAATGATATGCTTTTTTTCCCTAGTTTGAGGACCAATCCAGCAGTGGCTGTATACTTTTACTCTATTCTTCAATATTATCAAGAACTATCAAACAGTGAGCATTATTACTAGTTACGAAAAAAACCCACAATTTAATTATCTAGTAACTGAGATTTATACAGAGTAATTTTCATCTAGGCCCTTTTTAGATCAAATTAGAATTTAGGATTTGGTCTTTGAGGGGGGGGGGGGAAATTGGAGAACCCCAACCCGGAGAAAAACCCTTGAAGCAAGAAAGAGAATGAACAAGCAACTCTATTAACTCACATACCAAGAGTCCAAGAATTGAACCCAGGTCACATTGGTGAGAGGAAAGCACTCTCACTGCTATGCCACCCATGCTTTAAAACATCTTGTAGCCATTTTCATAACAAGGCAATTAGCCAGTAATAATTGCCCTATTTCACTATGACGTCACATCAAAACAATCTATTGTTTAAATGCAAAGGATCATGGTCACCGGAGGGGGTCAAATCAACACAACTTCACCGAAAATTGTTGTAATAACCGTATCTATCCATGAAGAGAAGTGGAATAGCCAGCAAACTCTCAGAATATTTTTTAGTACATATTAATGCATATTATATCTGAAAACCAGGCCATTTTAGATTAAACTGTTTCGGCAGGAGAAAATGTTGTTGAATTTTCTATTGGATTTTGATTCTATCCCCCAAATAAACAAGCAGTGATGTAATGACATTTCCAACAGTCTCGAGTTAGTTTGATTGATTTTGATTGATGGGAGCCTAAAACCCAGACGTCCCTGGCAGTGTTGGTCTTGTAATAATTATTGATAATTATTGATAATTAATTATCAAAATGGGCAATAAGGAAAAACATTTGGTCTTTCAGAGTCGCATCAGATATGGATGATCCCAACAACGAACTTATGGGTGCACATGGATACTGCTCCCAGGTATGTGGTCACATGATCTTGGTTACTATGGTATCGTCATACTATTATTTCTATGGCAACCATTGTCACATGATCATGGTTAACTTAGCTAGGGTCCTCAACAAAAATTGCAATTGGTTACCATGGATACCAGATATTTAAGATCAGGTTCTGGCACAAACAATTTCCCATATTTTAATTTCCCAACAACTGCTGTGTTTTCTTGTTTATACTATTTCCAGGAAGTGGTCAACTTGATCATCACAGGCCGAGCAACATCCAATGCATTTGATAACGTGATAGAATTAGACTCTGGGGGGTCTTCGGCAGCAGTTCTACTCAAGGGGCTAGACAAACAGGCTGATGTTGGATTTCTGTCGCTGTTTGAACATTATGGCTCCTGCCAGGTATTAGGTGTACTAAATATAAAATTCACAATTTAATTGGACAGCAACAACAATGACAGCCACCATCATCATCATCATCATTATCACCCCATGGTGATGGTGATGATCATCACAACTACCGCCACCACCATCATCATCATCATTACCATCATCATCATCATCATTACCATCATCATCATCATTACCACCACCATCATCATATCACCATCATCATTAACACCAACATCATCACCATCGTCATCATCACCACCATCATTATCAGCATCATCAGCATCATCAGCATCATCAGCATCATCAGCATCATCAGCATCATCATTACCACCACCATCATCATCATCACCATCATCATCATCTGGCTGGATGTGATGAAAGTTTAGAACAAAATAGTTAGCAGCATAATCAATTCCTCCCCTCGCTCCCCTCAGTTAAACATCATTTTATATTGAAGAAACCATGTGATATCTTCTGTACAGATTGGCATGAACTACAAGAATCCTAAGTTCCCAATATGGGTGGTATGTAGTGAGAGCCATTTTAGTGTGATGTTCTCTACCAACAGAACATTGTCAGAAGAGTGGTGAGTTAATGAAATTGCAATAAAATGGTATTACTGTGTAGGACATGTTGAAAGAGCAAAGAGTACAGAATGGGATAAATGAAGGATTTGAAATAGGATGGATAAATAGTATGGGATGAAAAAATGTACTGGCATGAATGAGTGCAAAAGGATAAATGGGTAAATGAAAGAAATGGAATAAAAGTAATGAAAGGGATAAAATAGATAAATGCAA
>NW_022258281.1:513181-531539 GCF_009602425.1 Actinia tenebrosa
TTAAGAATTATTCTGGACATTTCAAATTTTCACCTGCCCCCCTCTGCCATACATCATGAACGCAGCCTTTTAAAAACGGTGGGGGAAAACAATGCGAAAAGAACTTAATCCCACGAGGACAATAACTCGAGATTACTGAACAAAATTTATTCCATCTTTAAAAAAATAATTTCATATCACTTTCTTTATTCATAGAGGAGATTTTGCTGGCATCATTTTTGCTACCGACTTCGACTCTGGTGTAATAATGATGCATGGAAGAGTTACACTTGCTACATGTTCTCTCAACCAATGGGCTTTAGACTTCGAAGGAAATGTTAGAAGGATACTTGAAAGTATTCAAATATCTAAAGATCAAGGTGCTTCCTACAGACTAGGCCCAGAGCTTGAAATCTGTGGTTATGGCTGTGCAGATCACTTCTACGAGAGCGATACACTGATGCATTCGCTTCAAGGTCTTGCCCAGCTACTTAAGTCTCCCTTGACTCGAGGTATCATTTGTGATGTTGGGATGCCTTTAATGCATAAGAACGTACGTTATAATTGTAGAGTAATATTCCTCGATGGACAGATATTACTCATAAGGCCTAAAACTACGTTATGTAATGATGGGAATTACAGAGAAGGTAGATGGTTTACTCCATGGACAAAGGTATAAATATTATTCATTATTAATTGTTATCGATTAAAAAATCTTTGATTAGTTTGCACACTCTTAATGTGTTTTTCTAATGTAGCAAGAACAAGGAAATTCTAGCTATTAAGAAATACTTTTACCATTTTTTTATAGCTGCCGTATATGAGGATTCAGTTCTTCCCTGGCAGCACCCTTTTTGCAACTTTTTTTATATTATAATTTGTTTGCAAATAAAGTTATTATAAACAATTCCAACCTTCCAAATAAACTTATTCTTGCTTGCTTGTTTTTTTCTGATGAAATTAGGGTTTTTAGCATTAACGATGAATTCAAAAATTAAAATTAAGGATAGAACATTTTTCTTTAGGAATTTCCTTTTGGCTGATGATCGGAAAGAAAATATTAGCCAATAAAAATCAAGAAAATTTGCAAAATTGAGGGTGTCACTTTCCCTAGCTCTTGAAATTATTGATTTCCAGGCCATTAAACGAAAACTAAACTAAATGAAATAACGTTGCTAATGAGAGGTTGATAACATTAACGAAACGAAGTTGAGATTATTATTCCCGATATTCACTGGGCATGAGGTGAATAATTGTTTTAGTATAAATACATAGGTGATTCTTTCAAAAAAAGAGAAGAAAGAAGATAAAAGACACATTTTTCCTGGCAACAGCAACAAAGCGGCTGGCCGCCATTTTGGATTATCACTGGAGGTGATTATCGTGTGATAGTGTGAGTTTCTCGACCAATCAGCGCGCGAGATTTTCAATAATCACCTGTGTATTTATACTAAATATTTTTATTGCAATGGTGGACAGGTTTTTATTTTTCGCTGCTCATTTAGTCACAGGCGACACGAGTGAAAAACGTCTGCGCATGCTCTGAATCCGTATGCAAATTAGTTAAAACATAAGTAAATTTGACTTTCAAACATGACTGATAAATTGGACTTTTTCACAAAATGCCAAAACTTAGTGTCCATCCTTGAAACTTAAGACTAATTCTTTCATATTGTGTTTGTTAATACAGTATCTTGATCTGAAAAAAGTATACTCTCGAACATTTTTGTATACTTGGAGAAAACAAACATTTATTTTCTCACTCAAACTCTTCAAAATTCTTAGAAAACGTGCTGAAGGACACGCATGCGCAAACGTTTTCCCCTGGTGTCGTCACAGGCTTCATGACACCTCAGTTTTGCAGTGACGTCTTTTCTACGTCACTATTTCACATCATCTGGTTATATTTTGTAGAAACAAATTCGTGATGTTCCCCACTATTTTAGTGTTTAATTAAAGTTTCCTAATTTTTTTTATAGGTTAGAACAACTGAAGAGTTCAAAGTACCCAAAATAATCTCAGATATAACAGGACAGACTACTGTCCCCTTTGGCGATGGGGTGATCTCCACACCAGACACATGCATTGGGAGCGAGGTGTGCGAGGAGTTGTAAACATGTTGCCATGTCAATGGATGGAGTGGAGATTATAACCAATGGTAGTGGTAGTTACCATGAATTACGGAAGCTGAACAAGAGAGTGAAACTAGCGACAACTGCGACTCTTAAGGTAGAATAATGTATGAATCAGTGATCTTTAGTTTTTGTCCCAAAACTGATAATTCACCTTTTCGGCGCTAGCTTTGATTGTGTTACCAAAAAGTTTGGACATTGTTCTCGGATTTCCATACGAATTCACTAACTTCAAAGAGAAAATTTAGGTAGATTCCTTTAGTTAGCTATCTTAACAGCAGTAAGAAAAGCTTCAATCAAGCTAGAAAAATGATCATTTATTCGTATTTAGAGAACTAACTAAACATTAACCAAGTAAATAGTTCATTTAGAGTCAGTACATTTGTACGGAAATTCGAGAACAATGCCCGAACTTTTTGGTGACCATAACACAATCTAAAACAATTTATACCCCTTGACGGCTAGCGCCGAAAAGGTGAATTCTTAATTGATTTTCAAAAACCACGTTTATTTAGGTTTCAGAAAATGTATTCTTTTATGAATCATATTGGAAAGGCAATAAGAAATTCGCCTTGCGTGTTAAGTGACCTAAAAAAACTTATCTCTACAGTTTACCATCACAATTACAGCAGTGGCGCAACTCAACGAAATCACTACCTAATTCCAATTCAATCTGCAAATTATCCACACTGGTCGTACCATGACTTAGATCGACCAAGAGGTAGTCTGCGTTCAGCCGGTATAATTTCCTCGCAGACAGTTATTTCGAGGACATTATACCGCCTGAACACAGGCTACCCAGAGGGGACGATCTGTAAGTATTTGGCCCTTGTCCTCTAATAATTCTTTTAAGGACTAAAAACTTACTAATCAGTAGTATACCTCGTATTTTTCTCCATTCAGGGAGGTGGAATCTACATGTATTCTAATTTGCGTGGCTGTGATGCCGAGAGAGTATACTATGATGGTTGTCCGATGATAATAATCAATGGTGAAGTTGTTGCACAAGGAAAACAGTTCTCATTACAAGAAGTTGAAGTTGTGACAGCGACATTAGATTTAGAAGACGTGCGCACCTATCGTTCCTCTTCACTTACGTATAGCAGTGCGGCTGAATCATTGACGCCAAGCTTTCCACGCATCAAGACAGAATTCTGTGTAACCAAGGATGACAATCTTGCTATCCCAACCTCTCAACCAATCCAATTCCATTACCACACTATTGAAGAAGAAATCAGCCTTGGTCCTGCCTGTTGGTTATGGGACTATCTGAGGAGAAGTGGAAAAGCTGGCTTTTTCTTGCCTTTAAGTGGAGGTACTAATGCCTTTGAAATATTTTTTTAGTGGAAAGACGAAGATATTCGATAATACTCTGAGCAACAGATAATTTGAAATTGGAGTATTGTAATGCTTTGACATTTGCAGCTTTTATTGTTGATAAATACTTAATACATGTTATTAATAATCATGAATAATGTAATAAAGTTATCTGTATGGTTTTTGCAGGTATTGATAGTTCATCCACGTCTTGTATTGTTGCATCAATGTATCATTTGGTTTGTGAAGCCATAAAAAATGGTGACAAGAAAACGTTGGAGGAAGCAAGGAGGATTGTGCATGATAGGTGAGTAACCAGTTCTGCGCTAAAACTGTGAATTAATGAATACCGTAACTGATTTTTTTAAATGGGCCATGGATTAAACGAATGAATAGATTAATGAATAATAAAGGATTTAAATAATGAAATCGTGAATCAATGATTTATCAAAGAAGCGAATAAATGAAACAAAAATGTTTATAGAATGGATTGAGGCCCCGTCCACACGTATCCGGAAATTTCTTGATCCGCCCTGATGCACGCTAATGCCTAGTCCCTTTGATGGATAGTTCCTCTTATTGAGCATGCGCAAAATCGTGTTTACGTCAGCGTATTCGAAAACGTGCGGATACGACCGTCCTCACGTATCCGTATTCGGAGCGTATTCGAAAATTTCCGGATACGGATACAAAAATTTCCGGACACGTGTGGACCCAACCTGAGTGAACGATATTTTTGAATGAATGAACGAATGAGTGCATTGAAGTATGCATAAATGAGCAGTATGTTGAGTAAGTCATATTTTGCGCTATTTTCTTTCAGCAATTACACCCCGACAGATCCTAAAGAGTTTGCCAACAGAATATTCGTAACCTGTTACATGGGAACAGAGAATTCCTCAGCAGATACAAAGAACAGAGCAAGTAATCTGGCCAAGGATGTTGGCAGCTACCATTTAGGTATGGTATTCACTTGTTGTGAAACAGAAAAACCTTAATATCGAAACCTGAAACAACCTCTGGGCTATTCTAACTCAGGGCACGGCTAACTCACAGATCGAAACCTTGAAACAACCTCTGGGCTGATCTAAGTCAGGGCACGGCTAGTATAACAACACAGATCGAACCTTGGAAGAACTTCTGGGCTGAGCTAATTCAGGGCACGGCTAACTCACAGATCAAACCCTAAAACAACCTCTGGGTTGAGATAACTCAGGGCACGGCTAACTCACGGATCAAATTGGAATTAGCCATTTTGGGTTTTGCGGAGGGCGTAAAATCCTCAAGCCAAAGGGGATACAAAAACCCCTACACATATGTGATGGTGTTTCACTCACCCAGCTTCAAGGAAGGAACTCAATAAACTCTCTTAACATGTGATGCCGAGTCCAGAAATCTAACCTGAGACTTCAAAAGTTTAAGACGCGTGCACTACCACTACACCACCCTTGATGTTTCACGACACGTATTTAATAATACATATTTATATGGCGCAAATTCAAAATAGCGTTTTCAGATGCGCGTATTTATGCTTTCTCTGATTTTTTCTCATTCATTTTCAGACATCAACATAAATGCTATAGTTACTGCCGTCCTTGCTGTCTTCACCCTTATCACCTCGAAAATCCCAAAATTCAAAGTCCACGGAGGTACAGACAGAGAGAACCTGGCACTACAGAACGTCCAGGCCAGGTTGCGTATGGTCTTAGCGTATCTGTTTGCGCAGCTTATCATGTGGTCACGTGAGTTGGAAGGTAGTCTACTGGTTATAGGGTCGACAAATGTGAATGAGAGGTAAGCTTACTTGGAAGATAGAGTAAATTAAATATGCGGGCGTTCGTAAAGTGTCACGCAGCATCATCATCCTGGTATGACGACAAACATCCAACCAATCACATTGCAGAAGACCGCTGGTTATCTGAATGCTTTGTCACGCCACCGTTATGGTCACGCACGTCATGGCCATCCGTAGAATATGTACGTACCACGGCACGAGTGAAAAACGTCTGCGCATGCTCTGAATCCGTATGCAAATTAGTCAAAACATAAGTAAATTTGACTTTCAAACATGCCTGATAAATTGGACTTCACAAAATGTCAAAACTTAGTGTCCATGCTTGAAACTTAAGGCTAATTCTATCAAATTGTGTTTGTTAATACAGTATCTTGGTCTGACAAAAGTATACTCTCGAACTTTTTTGTATACTTGGAGAAAACAAACATTTATTTTCTCACTCAAACTCTTCAAAATTCTTAGAAAACGTGCTGAAGGGCACGCATGCGTAAGCGTTTTTCTCTGGTGTCCGTACCACGTAATGAAAAAACCATAAACTCCTACTACTTACCGGACACTAAATTTGCAATTTGTAATTATTATTCAGTTAAATTAATTATTTATTATTGTTATCATTTTATATTTATATCTTACACCACTTATTGGTATGATGTAGAACAAAAGAGAGAGTAAGAAGAGAAGAGGAAAAAGAAAGAGTTAAAAAAAGGATGTATGTGTGAGACAGAATAAAACCAAAAAGCAAACTAACCGACAACTACTTTTTTCCACTGCTAGCTTAACAGGTTACTTGACAAAGTACGACTGTTCCAGTGCCGACATCAATCCTATTGGAGGAATAACCAAGAACGACTTACGATTTTTCATAATCTACTGCGTGAAGAAGTTTAATTTTACCTCCTTGATAAATATCCTGAATGCTTCACCAACAGCTGAACTAGTACCTCTGGTAAACGGACGGACAAAACAAAATGATGAGGTAGGTACTAAAGCAGCTATTCAAAAGAAAAGTGTAGTTGCTAGCTGGTATCACTCCTCGTCAAACTATCCCCCAAATATTGAAAATTGTCGCTCGTGTGGACATCAACTCTGTATATATATTTGGTTAGCTTACCTCGTTAGTAAGTCAATATAGTCTTCTTTTTGATGATTCTTTCGCCATTTAAATCTTCAAATTGTGGAAAAAGATGAATCAAAACTTGCAGATATTTTGGCGATTTTTAAAAACACCTGATAGTGTCAACCATCTTGGATTAGCTTTGAAACTGGCATAACAAAGGTAACCCAAAATGTTGAAATACACAGGGATCCCGCGAGAACGACATAATCAGTTTGCTCCAAGAGACCAGTCTTGAAAGCTCTCAAATATTCAAAATCTATGTTCAGGAATCATAATTGGCTGGCATGCGCATTCTTGTTTTTGTGATTGGTCTAAAGCCATTTGAGCCGGTGTGTCACAAATTAGTACTCATGAAAAAAACCCTTTATGTTTGAAGGAGGATCTGGGCATGTCACATGAAGAACTCGCGGTCTTCATTAGGTACCGCAGCTTCATGCGTTGTGGACCTTACAGCATGTTCTGTAAGCTTGTACACATCTGGAAAGACAAGTACAGCCCCGAACACGTCGCTGACAAAGTGAAGCTGTTCTTTCGTTACTATTCCATCAACCGCCACAAGATGACAACGTTAACGCCTTGTTACCACGCAGAAGCTTACTCCCCGGATGACAATCGTTTTGACCATCGCCCTTTCCTCTACAATATCCAATGGTCCTGGCAATTCAGCGCCATTGATGAGCACTTGAAGAAACTACAACAAGTCGCACTTGCCGCCCAACGACCTCAACAACAGTATAACCATTGCAACAACGGGTACCTTCCAGAAATAGATTATTCTTCTTCCACAAAAATGAAGGCTGGTAAACCTGATTGTGAAATTAATAATAACTCACAAGATATGTTCGTGCAATAATTTCCGTTATGGAAACAGAGAGCACGTCATATATCCGTGAAATAATAACTAGCTATTTAGCACTCGGTATTTAGTGACGATCAACTGATTTAGCTATCAATCGAATTTGCTCACGCCATGCCGAACGAATACGCGTAGAGGTCACAAGGCAGTCCTATTGATGTATACCAAACGATAGAAAAACAGTTTTTGCAATGATAAGTATAGAGTTCAATTCCCGGAGGATAGAAAATACATTGTTTTTGGAACACCAATATGGCCACTGTGACTTTACGTGAAAACGCTTTATTTCCTTTTGTTCCCAATGTTTTGCCCCAGTAATATCCACTACTTTGTACAAAATAGTATCAAAATAGCTGGTTTTGTTTCACGAATATATACGGCGTGCAGTCTATTAAATGTACTTAAGAAAAACAGGTAGGAAGCTAGGAAAACTTGTGGATCAATACGTTATACTGAATACACTCGTTTCGCATTCGATGCATGCCTCTGTACCTTTTTAGTGAAGACCACAGACTCTAACCACTGACTTAGCCTCTTTTATGAGTCGGCTACTCACCATTTTCACATTCGATCCCCATAAAAAACATTTCGGTTTGGGGTAACCAGGGAGAAACACTGCACATATTATCCTAAAAAATGATCAGATAATGTCAACCTATGCTTTGAAATTTAAAGATGTTCTTAACGTAGGAAAATAACTCGATGGACAGATAATGAATATTTTACAGATAAGAATGTTTAATTTTATGACACTCTTTTGGACCGGTTACCCCCAGCAAGCAAAGTATTACGAAACTCTGGCGTTGTCCACCCTTGCTGTATGGCCCTCTGATGGTTTCTTAAAGGATTGATTGTGGGATAGGGATGGGATTTTAAAGGGTTTGGAAATGTGTGCACTGTACCTTGAAGGGGACACTGTGTCCTATTGTACAGCACTGGTCTGCCGCGGGCATCGAGACAATAGCCCATTCCGAGATATCATGCTTCGCTTGTCACACACAAAGGTTTCAGTAAGAGGCTACGTGTTAAATGAAATTAATATTCGATTTCCCTGTCTCGAATCGCTATGAAAACAGAGGTAAAAACGTGAAATAGTTATTAGACTTGTTGGTAGATGTTATTTGCATTATTTTCTTTTGTGTGTGTGTATTTGGCTGTTACACTTTAACGGGTAGTTTTTGCTTCGTACGTTTAGCTAGTATAATTTAAGTTTAGAATTATTACTTATGTCATTGCTGGTTATCAATCATTCCAAAGAGAATTACAGTCAAACTTAGAATACTCTGAACACCTAAAATATGTCTCAGGAATGTTAAACATCGTATATTCTGACCAATCACATGCGACAGTTAATTAGAAATGAATTCATTGTCGCGATTGGTCAGAACAACCAGTATTATTGATTATATATTTTGTGTGTTGCTCATAATTGATATATTTATATATTTTCCATATATTTTCATATATTCATATATTTCATTTATGTCTTTTCATTTAATTTAAAGGGCCCTTCTGTAAACGACGTAAGAATATCGGTATACTAGAAAAAGTTTTTTGTTTCATCACTACTTTCGTCACATGTTCCAAAAAAAAAAAAAAAAAAAAAACTTATAACAAAAAGATCTTCACAAATGGCGTCTTGGTATGCGATCTTTTAGATCTTGGTTGACACGAACTCGATCTTTAAAAAAAATTATGGGCCAACTTTGTGGAATATAAACGTAGAATGTAAACGTTTTTTCATTGTATATCGAATGTGCTAATAAAGATTTCTTCTGTTCTTTAGAGGTTTATATACCTTGTTTGAAGCAAAAGTGCTGCATTATTGTTCAATACATGACACTCACATCACGAAGGATCATTGGTTTCTTCTGTATGTCCCGCAAACATTGTCTTTGTTAGCTTCATTTTATTGCACTAGCGAAGGGAGGGTAATGGCACGGGGGGCACGTGTACACTAAAAGTTTGCTTTCAGTACCAGAATGTAATCATGATGCGGGATTCCTTCGGGAAAATGGCAAATCCTTTCCAATCCCCTTTAATCGAGACCTTGTTCTATTGTGTAATTTGATATCTTTTCTAATTTGTTTCTCACTATTGAATTACTCAAAGCCAAAGACCAATGAAGCAAAGATCACTATTAACAAGAAATAATGACGTAAGACGTTGCTATGACAACATCAAAACCCTTTTTATGCAATAAAAGTTTGTTTATTTAAAAAAAAATAACTCAGTAAACAAACGTTGAATTTTAAAAATCTGCTAAACTTAAAATTTTCTTATATACAATAAATCATCATTCAGTAAATCAGATTACCTTTACGATATTTACTCTGGAACAGGGTATGGTTGTCAGCGATTTTACTCTGGAGCAGGGTCAGGGTTCAGAGGGCTCAATCGGCACATCCCTACCCTAAATGGGCAAGAGTACCCCCCCCCCCTCCCCCCGGGAGAGTTAATAAATCAGTTGAAATGTTTATTTATTCTAGTGCATTTCTCATGTATATATATCTATTTTTTCCCATTAATATATTAATAATACTATTGTAAAAAGCATTTAGATTATATGATTATGCGCTTTTATAAAAATTAATATTAATATTTAATATTAAATAGACCATTTCACGGATCCCGTTACTCAACCTCAGCCTCGTCAGCGTGTAATATATTCTTTAGAAATTACCTACAACCTGTGAAATTTTTAAGTGTTTCACTTGTTCGTTGATGTGTAAATTCCTTTCATTACTGCGGACTGTAGTCAAATTTTAAAGAATAATTACACGCTGACGAGGCTGAGTAACGGGAACCGTGAAATGGATGGCCACGTCCCAAATAACACAAATTAACCAGGCGTTACTGTTCCCGTTGAAATTGTCCGAGGAGGAATAGTACTAATCTTTCAGCTGACAATAATCCGTGCGGGCTCGTAAGTTTTTTCCGGGTATTTTGAGCGGCCAAGTACTGTAAGAAACAGCTTTTCTATCTTCAAAAGCTGATTATATCATCAAATTCTTTATATCTAGAGGACATTTCTTGGTATTTATTAGAAGTGACCACTTCGTTGTATTTTAGAAAGCGATTTTGTTTTTGATGTTTTGATTTCATGATGCGTGGAAGAGTTACCCTTGCTACATGTTCTCTCAACCAATGGGCCTTAGACTTCGAAGGAAATGTTAGAAGGATACTTGAAAGTATTCAAATATCTAAAGATCGAGGTGCTTCCTACAGACTAGGCCCAGAGCTTGAAATCTGTGGTTATGGCTGTGCAGATCACTTCTACGAGAGCGATACACTGATGCATTCTCTTCAAGGTCTTGCCTACCTACTAAAGTCTCCCTTGACTCGAGGGATCATTTGTGATGTTGGGATACCTTTACTGCATAAGAATGTACGATATAATTGTAGAGTTATATTCCTCGATGGACAGATATTACTCATAAGGCCTAAAATGACGCTGTGTAATGATGGGAATTACAGAGAAGGTAGATGGTTTACTCCATGGACAAAGGTATAAATATTATTCATTATTAATTGCTTGTGATTAATCTTTAATTAATTCCAGGGCTGTCAACCCCCGAGATATTCAAATCTGGAGAATTGATAGGGAAGGGAAAGACGTCACAGCGCGTCAAAAAGCGCGCGAAAAGATGTCATTCGCTTTGTAACATTTGATTGGTTTATTTCTGACCAATCAGATTATTGCTTATATTACAATGGCCTGCTTGCAACAACAGTTTGTGAGGAATGTCTTGATTTTGTTAGCGATGTAAAATAACACAAACAACACAAAATAATTGGAATTTTATGGTTGTGAAAGTAGAGCCTCACAAGAAATGGTCAGCTTCAGCGATTAACCGGGAGATTTGAGACTCTAATCTGGAGACTGGGAGATACGGTCCAAAATCTGGAGACTCCCGGTTTATCCGGGAGAGTTGACAGCCCTATAATTCACACAATTGAAATGGCCTTGTTGCAAAAGCACAAAGAATTTCCTGGTAGTAAAACTGAAAACGTTTTCCATTTTTAAAATAAAAATAAATGAGGTTTTTTAGCATTCATGGTGGATTTAAGAATTCACAAATTAACAAATAAACAACTTCTTTTGGAAACAAATGTTGTGGTTTACTTCATCCTATATCTTAGCATATTTAAGGTTTTTTTCTTATTTTGCTATAGCAAAGAGTGATTGAAGAGTTCAAAGTACCCAAAATAATCTCAGAAATAACAGGACAGACTACTGTCCCCTTTGGCGATGGGGTAATCTCAACACCAGACACATGCATTGGAAGTGAGGTGTGCGAGGAGTTGTTCAGTGTTCATAGTAACCATGTTGCCATGGCAATGGATGGAGTGGAGATTATAACCAATGGTAGTGGCAGTTACCATGAATTACGGAAGCTGAACAAGAGAGTGAAACTTGCAACAAGTGCGACATTTAAGGTATGGTAAGGTCGTACATTGTTAAATAAAGAGGAGGTCACATGGCAACTTGAGGCCTTGATATCAAGAATTTTAACCTTGGGGGGTGGGGGGAGGGCAAAAAGTACTTTTAAAAGAGGTCGCCCATTAGAAAACCATGTTTTAGGATCTGGGTGTCCAGCAAAGATCTTGGTCAGCAGTGTTTCCACGATTGAAATTACAGCCTGAATTTAGATTCAGATTCATTTTATTTGCACTCTTTTTTTAAGCAGTTAATTTTCAGTTCCTGGATTGAAAAATTAATGACTGAAAATAATTAGGAAGCTTTTTCTTTTATTCAAAAAGCTGCCTTGCCTTGTCCAGCTTCCCTGTTTGTGTTCTTAGGTGTCCATTTAACTTTCCACCGACATGCCAAGGGCCATGCCAGGTACCTATCATTCACCAGAACCCCATTCAAATAATCAAGGTTATTACCGTAAGGTACACCACCCTTGGTATATATATATCATATGCAAGACCTCGTATTACATGTAAATCTCCTTCTGCAAACCAAACCCACAGAATTCCAATTCAATTTATGTCCTGACTGTAATCAGCCCAAAGGTAAACAGTTTCAGGGTCTGATAAAATGCAGTTTGGCTTGGTTTAGGCTGAAAGTGGCTACATCTTATTCTCTACTTTCACATCCCCATAATCCTTTGTGTCTTTGGGGGGTAACCAGAGGGTAAAAACCCACTTATTTTGCTGAAGGCTGATTAGACAATGTTGACAATACCTTGTTTGGTATCCAAAAATAAAATTAAGAAGTAAAAAACGGAAAAAGATAGAAGCTTGAAGATGTTTTTAAGGTAAATTTTAAACATTTTTTCATAAGCCAATACATTTTCTGTAAAACCAAAACTCTTGATGATCTGTACGTGCAAAAATAACTTGGAATAAACTGATAATCAGTATTGTACAGATAAAAGCAGGTTTTGTATAAAATCAATTAAGAAACTTTTCAATTTGGGACAGTTTTTTGATCGGTTACCCCACCAAGACGCAAGGCATTATGAGGATGTGAAAGTAGAGAATAGTCAATTTTTTGCAGAAACTGGAGATAAGCATTTTAGATCTAGTGTTCCTACAGTAGTTCTGTAAACCATGGACTCTAAATTACTAAAGTATAGTTATCATATCACTTTCTAGAGTGGTGGTATCTACATGTATTCTAATTTGCGTGGCTGTGATGCCGAGAGAGTATACTATGATGGTTGTTCCATGATAGTAATCAATGGTGAAGTTGTTGCACAAGGAACACAGTTCTCATTACAAGAAGTTGAAGTTGTGACAGCAACATTAGATTTAGAAGATGTGCGCACTTATCGTTCCTCTTCTCCTACGTATGGCAAAGCAGCGGAATCATTGACGCCAAGCTTTCCACGCATCAAGACAGAATTCTGTGTAACTAAGGATGACAATCTTGCTATCCCAACCTCTCAACCAATCCAATTCCATTACCACACTGCTGAAGAAGAGATCAGCCTTGGTCCTGCCTGTTGGTTATGGGACTATCTGAGGAGAAGTGGACAAGCTGGCTTTTTCTTGCCTTTAAGTGGAGGTACTAATGCCTTTTATGTATTTGTTAATGTTAAAGTAGTGCATTGGGCTACCTGTGGGTCACAGTAGTTACAGGTAGACCAAGATCAAGAATAAACCCAGGCAACCAAGAATAGAAAACTAGAGTATTAATATGTTCATTATTCTTGGTTTTCATCTACGTCATCATTGCATTAAAATAAAGGTTTCATAATCTCGTAAAGCGGTCAAAACTACATATAATGGTCAACCTTCGAGGCTGTAAAGCATGTCATACCATGTGCTTGCTGTATGTCGGTATCGTATGTTTCCCACTCATGGAATAACCAATGGGAAACCACTTCAGTGTTACACTATGTCATACCACAGCTTGTATTGATAAACTATCTTTAATATATATTATTAATAATCATGATAATGTAATAAAGTTATCTGTATGGTTTTTGCAGGTATTGATAGTTCATCCACGTCTTGTATTGTTGCATCGATGTGTCATTTGGTTTGTGAAGCCATAAAAAATGGCGACAAGAAAACGTTGGAAGAAGCACAGAGGATTGTTCGTGATAGGTGAGTAAGAGGTACCGTGCTGGATGGATGGATGGATGGATGGATGAATGAGTGGAGGGAGAATGGAAGGATAGGAGAGAGGGATGGATGGATAGGAAACTGAATAAAATGAACATAGGAATGAACATAACAAGTGAGTTGATTGGCAATGAAGTAAATGAATAAATTAATTGATTTATACACCCATCAATGATTGACCTAATGAAGAACTGAAAAGTGAGTTAATGAGTGAATGATTGAATAAATGAATGGGCAAGAAAGAGAAGAGATAAATGAAATACAAAATAATAGGATCAAATGAATGAATTTTTGAATGTATAAATGAATTGATAAATGAATGAATAAATGAATAAATGATAGTTGAATGAACCTTTGAATAAATGAATGAATATACAGCTATTTCAAAAAACATTGAAGGAGCACACAGCAAATGGCGATCAGTGATTGGTGATTGCACGACCGAAAGGCGCAGTGGGCATGCATCTTAACACAAATAATAAAAGCATTTTAAAAGGTTTTGTCGACTCTGTGAACACTAAATATCTTAAAAACAACAACTGTGTTMTTGAGGAGAATAAGAAGCAGAAACACAAGTCATTCAAACTATTCTTGCATCTTGAAATGATCTATCAGTTATTGCCTATCACTTTATTACCTATCGCTGTGCACCCATTCAACCTTTTTTGAAATAACTATTTGGGAAAACAAGCAGTATGTAGTGAGTCATATTTTCCACCGTATTTCCTTTCAGCAATTACACCCCGACAGATCCTAAAGAGTTTGCCAACAGAATATTCGTAACCTGTTACATGGGAACAGAGAATTCCTCAGCAGAGACAAAGAAGAGAGCATGTAACCTAGCCCAGGAGATTGGCAGCTATCACTTGGGTATGTAGGACGACCTGTAGCATTCTTGGGAACAAGGTCCAAGCAACTTTGTAATAATTTGTTTTTGATAAATTTACTCATATTTTTATATTTTTCAATTTTTTTTAAGAATAACATTCCACTACTCCCATTATTCTTTCTTATTAATTTTTAGACATCAACATAGATTCTGTAGTAACTGCCGTTCTTGCTGTCTTCACTCTTATTACCTCGAAAATCCCAAAATTTAAGGTCAACGGAGGTTCGAACCAAGAGAACCTGGCACTACAGAATGTCCAGGCCAGATTACGGATGGTCTTAGCGTATCTGTTTGCACAGCTTATCATGTGGTCACGTGGTTTGCAGGGTAGTTTACTGGTACTGGGATCTGCAAATGTGGATGAGAGGTAAGCTTACTTTCAAGCAGATTTAATATGTCTGTGAAAATGTTTTGTCTCAGGCATGGTGTGGAATTAACATCATCCATCGCACCAATCACAGCATGCAATATCAATGGTCATCCAATCAAAATGCTCTCACGACACCATCACAGTCACTGCATGTCACAGAATGTCACACCACTCTGCAAGTTTTTCATGGTCATGCAAAAGCTGCTTTAATGATAGAATAGACCATTTTAAAATATGTATGATACTGGTGTCTTCCTTGATTACGGGCCCAGTTACTCAGGGCTAGCCTCATTTTGGCATCAGAATATTCATAAATACCAACAGTAAAGTAAATAATGCACAACTTCAACGACACCTACACTTTGAAATTCCACGGATCTTCACTGGAACGCATGAATATTCTACTTAAAATCGAGGCTAACCCTGAGAGCTTGAAACAGGGGAGAACTCAAAACTGGGGTGTAGACATGGCGTCGCAAGGTCACAGTATCACTATCAATAGCTCGTAACTGTGTGACTGTGCGCAAGATTCAGCCTAGGAATGATATGTGAATTGAAACGAAAATTTGAGAAAAAGAAGCAAAAGAGAACAAAAGAGAAAAAGAAAGGAGAGGAAAGGAAAAGAGGACGAAAAAATGAAAAGGAGGAACAAAAAGGGATAGGAAGGGAAGAAAGAGAAAGAGAAGAAAAAAGGAAAAGAAAAGAGGAAAGAGAAAAAGAAAGGAAAAGAAAAAATCACAAAAGAGAAAAAGGAGTGGAAGAAAAGCAATCAAGCTAACAAATAACTACTCTGTTTCGCTGTTAGCTTAAGAGGTTACTTCACAAAGTATGACTGTTCCAGTGCCGACATCAATCCTATTGGAGGAATAAGCAAGACAGACCTACGATCATTCATATTCTACTGCGTAGAGAAGTTTAATTTAAACTCCCTGATAACTATCCTTGGGGCACCCCCCACAGCCGAGCTAGAACCTCTGGTAGAAGGACAGATACGACAAACTGACGAGGTAGGTGGTAAGGTTTCTAATCTGTAGTAATTCTTCATATAAGTTCTAGCCTGCTACATTTGCCAGGTTAAAGTAGTTCATATATATTCATGTATATGGAGTGCTTAATTAGTCAATTTTCAGCCTGGAGATTCTTGATTTTTGTCATGCATCTAAACGTCTGATAGCATCACTGTGTCTTGATACACTTAGCTCTCAATTGGTCCAAAACTAATCTTACACATGATTGGCTGACTTGTGCTTTCTTGGTTTTTGATTGGGCGAAAGAGAAAACCATTAATGAGTCAGTTCTTCATATGGAAGTCCCATAGCTCATTATAAATTCCACCCTGATTGGCTTGAGAGGATGTCTCTCGTTAGCCAATGAGTCTTCCTATGTTATTCATGAAGAAATTCCTTGTGTTTGAAGGAGGATATGGGAATGACATACAAAGAACTCTCGGTCTTCGGCCGTTATCGAAGCTTCATGCGCTGTGGACCTTACAGCATGTTCTGTAAGCTGGTACACATCTGGAAAGACAAGTACAGCCCCGTACAAGTCGCTGAAAAAGTGAAGCTGTTCTTTCGTTACTATTCCATCAACCGCCACAAGATGACAACATTGACACCTGGTTACCACGCAGAAGCTTACTCCCCGGATGACAATCGTTTTGACCATCGCCCCTTTCTTTACAATATCCAATGGTCCTGGCAATTCAGCACCATTGATGACCACTTGAAGAGACTACATGTAGCAGTACCCTCCCAACGACGTCAACAACAGTATCACCATGGTAACAACGTGTCAATTTCACAAACTGATGCCTCTTTATCCTCTGCTTATGTTTCTTCCACAAAAGTGAAGACTGAAAAACCTGATGGTGATTGTACGATGCAGCAACAAAGGCTCCATGTTAAAGCATACATGAAAAGAAATGCTAGAACCAGCAGCTTAGAGCTTCAGAATACAAGTTATGCAGCCCATTTTCCTGGGAAAAATGTTGGTGAATTGGAAGACAATTTGGTTGCTTCAACCTGTCCTCCATCATGTCCACCTGGTTGTCCTCCACCATGTCCTGCCCTCATTCGTATTAAACCAGAACCAGTGGAAGTTGAGTCGGAGTTGATTGAGATTCAGTACCCAAACCACAAGGATTGTATTTTCTCTTCATATTCTTGTGATATGAATCATCGAAGTGATTGTAGTCGGAGGAAGAGAGACATAACAGCGTTTCTCGACAGCTGTCAATCATCTGGTGACGTAAATGAAGAAATGAACAGGAAAAAATACTTACGTGTCTGCAATCAATGACAAAAGTGATGGATATTTTAGCCGCCATGTTGGTCAAATGATTTCTCACAAGTCTCTTTTAACTCTGGTTGGTTGAATTATTTCTCATATTAGTAAGTCTCTTTTAACTCTGTTATAATATCCGTGATGGCGGCCATGTCTTTTGTTATATCATCAATTATGGTGGCTATGTCTTTTGTTAGTTCATCCAACATGGTGGTCATGTCTTTTGTTATATCATTCAACATGGTGGCCATGTCTTTTGTTACGTCATCCAACATGGTGGCCATGTCTTTTCTTATATCATCCAACATGGTGGTCATGTCTTTTGTCATATCATCCAACATGGTGGCCATGTCTTTTGTTACATCATCCAACATGGTGGCCATGTCTTTTCTTATATCATCCAACATGGTGGCCATGTCTTTTGTTACATCATCCAACATGGTGGTCATGTCTTTTGTTACATCATCCAACATGGTGGTCATGTCTTTTGTTACATCATCCAACATGGTGGTCATGTCTTTTGTTATGTCAACCAACATGTTGATCATGTCTTTTGTTATATCATCCAACATGGTGACCATGTCTTTTGTTAGTTCATCCAACATGGTGGTCATGTCTTTTCTTACATCATCCAACATGGTGGCCATGTCTTTTGTTATGTCAACCAACATGGTGGCCATGTCTTTTGTTATATCATCAATCATGGTGGCCATGTCTTTTGTTATATCATTTAACATGGTGGTCATGTCTTTTGTTATGTCAACCAACATGTTGGCTATATCTTTTGTTGTACATCATTCAACATGGTGGCCATGTCTTTTGTTATGTCATCCAACATGGTGGCCATGTCTTTTGTTATATCATCCAACATGGTGGTCATGTCTTTTGTTACATCATCCAACATGGTGGCCATGTCTTTTGTTACATCATCCAACATGGTGACCATGTCTTTTGTTATATCATCCAACATGGTGGTCATGTCTTTTGTTATGTCAACCAACATGTTGGCTATATCTTTTGTTGTACATCATTCAACAT
>NW_022258281.1:531969-550603 GCF_009602425.1 Actinia tenebrosa
TACATCATTCAACATGGTGGCCATGTCTTTTGTTACATCATCCAACATGGTGGTCATGTCTTTTGTTATGTCAACCAACATGTTGGCTATATCTTGTTGTATATCATTCAACATGGCGACCATTATCCGATCAACCAACATTCGTTTTTTTTAACGGTATTCATAATAATAATAATGATAATAATAATAAACAAAAAACAAACGAACAAAAAACAAACAAACAAAAAAACAAAACAAAAACAAAAACAAAAAACAAAAAATTTAAAAAAACAACAAAAAAACAGCTTCATAAAACTAATGAGTGGGTATCCTGTAGAGCCGCTGCCCCGGCGCATGACTACACGCCTGATGATGAAACCAGCCAGATAGTGACTCTTTATCATTGATATTTGCAGCGTGAGAAAGAAGTGATTCCAAATAGCCATGTTAATTTATTTTATATTTATATTATTAATCTGTAAACACAATTTGAATAATATAGCAATATTCCATTTATGGACCAAACTCAGTGAGCACTTGTAAGGATGTTTGATCCGCATGTCAAAATAAACAAGAAGCAAGAAAAACAAGAAACTTTAATTTTGAGTGAAAATTAACATTCGCTATTGGCTTGAACTCGATTTTTATTTAATGCCATTTCTCTAATAGTCAAAATTATAAGCTGCAACTTCACCTTGCTACTAATATCAAGGTGCTCTTTATTAATTTCTGCTGGTTTTTTTTTTTTTGTTTTGTTTTTGTTTTTGTTTTTGACACAACTGCTTGACTTAAGGTGAAATGGTTACATGGCATCACAATCATGCGTCTATTTCGAACCAATCAATTGAGAACACGTCTGACTTCCCCTTACGCGACCTGTTATGTGAGTTCCACTGAAGCTTCGACTTCATGCCATTGAATGGGAGTTAAGGGAAGGTATGTTTTTTATTGGGGGGTGGGCGGGAAGGGCTGGCTAACTCGATTAGCTTTTCAGCTATTTTAGGTAGCTGTGCTCGTTTTTTTGCAATTTTTAAATTTATGTTTCATGGAATTCTTTCCTCCTTGAGTGCAAATAAACTATTGTGTTGTGTTGGCTGGGGACTTCAGAGAGGAGGGTTATCAGTAATAACTTGAACTTTTTGAAGGATCAAACTTATTAATTTCGAGAAAAGCGGTTTCCTTGCAGGGCCTTATCAACTATGAGGCAAGCTAGGCAGTTGCCTTGGTAAAATGTCACAAATACCCCTCGGAACTATGGCAATCACTTTTCCGAGGGTTACAATTTCAAAATTTTCCGGGGGTGCATTACTCTGAACCGCGCTAGTTGCTCCCGCCTTTGGCGCTCGTTTGCCTCGGTAACTGTAGTAACCTGGGTGCGAGTCTCGTGACTCAGAGCGCGGGAATCCTAGAGCAGCCATGTTGTTGAGTTGTTCAAGATTAAAGCACTGAATTGTACCGTACTCGAGTGCTACTTCATTAAAGTACCTAATGAGGGTCATGAATTTCTTACTGAATGAAAGGGGGAGGGCAACAACTTTTTTTAAGTTTATTTTTATTCCCCCCCCCCCTCCCCAAAAATAAAAAACGTACCTTCCCTAACTGAGGTTTCAAAACGATTTAAGAGCGACTGTCCAGAAATATCGAGCAAAATCGAAAATTTGTGGCCACAATCAAAAAAATAAAAGCCCTTCATTTTTGGTCTGTAGACACTGTTTGATGAGTTTATGAACGTACTGGGGTCGGTTTTTCGATCTACGTAAAAAATCCGGATTTTTTTGAAAAAAACGATTTCACCCCGTGTCGGTCTAAAAATTGCTCAAGAAACGGCTGCGAATTACGCTTTCAAAACCATTCTCGCTCCAAGAGTGAAAACCCAAGTTACAATCAAATTTGCAACTGAATTCAAGAAAAGGGGTGTTGAACAATTGTTCCAGGTGATTTTAGACGTTTTAAACTAAACTTTAGAAAAAATTGCATTCTTCCAGCACAGTTATTCACAGTCTCGATTTTACCTCACATTTATAAAAGCGATTTTCGCATGTGGCCATTCTCCAATTTTTACAAAACTCAAGCTGTACAATGTTCAAATAATAAAATAACACGAACTACAAAAATTAGTTTGGGTTTTTCCACAGGCCTTATGAAAACTTTATGCGAAGTTGGAAAAATTTGCCATGTAAATATGCAAATTAGCAGTTTGTTTACATCTCCACACCACAGATCACGGCCGCGAAAAAAGTCATCTAAAATAGTTTTTACAGCTTATTAATCCAAACATTAGCCTATCTAAGGACTATAAGCATGATTGGCCTTTGTTATTATTTTAAACGATTATTTGTTGAAGTTAAGCCTACACTTCCGGTGTTGAAGACACTCAGCTTGCTTGCCTCGGTGCGTAGTAAACTTAGTAATCATAAATGACTGTTAACATGCTCTATAAACGTTACTATTCCTCACTAGTGGTATCCAGCTTATCACATAGTATTTTCACATACTGAGTATGCTTGAAAGTTTGTATTACTTTGTAAATAAGCAGGGATCAAACCTGTCAAAGCGGATTATGTGAGCTGATGGCGTGACAAACGACAGTTTATATATATATACTTTAAAACGTTTTTTCTTTTTTCTCATAGTCTTATATCAGATTTACGCTTCCACGAAACCAGGCGAGTGTATCATACATTCGATCTATTGTACAGCCATGAAGCTAGTGGGGTAGGGTAGGGGGAATTGTATATCAGGCTACAACTGCACTCATTATACATGTAACCAATTTTAAACATGACTTCGATCAAGCAAGAAAACATATGACAGCTAAAAAAAACAAATCTTGATAATGAGTGATTCTCTTTAGTTTATGCAAAATCACAAGATGTTCAGGCAATAAAAAACGTACTGTACCAAACGACGTCACGTCCGGCTCCGCGCAAACTGTCGTTTTCAAAGCCAACATTTCAAAAACTTAGCCGCCATATTGAAATAGCTCTACAACAGGAAGCCCAACCAATGAAAAGTACCTCAATAATGGACACTTAGTGGATTTTCTAAAAAGTTTGCTCGAAGACAGGCCTTCATTTTTTGATACTCTCTAGATTTAGTTGACCTGGAATTACAGTGGAAAAATCACCGATTTAGAGTTTTTAGATATTCGACGATATATTTCGATCGAGTTTGTGACACACTGAGAACCACTGAGGGCGTACACATCATACTAACCACGATTATAAGCACCTTTGATTATATACAATATAGGAAGTGCGCTCTATAATTCATAAATCATTCTTACTACAGCGTTATATACTAGCCTATACCGGAGTAACTACGACACTCCTGTACCAGTGACTGACAGGGATAGCGATCGTGACCCTATACCGGAGTATCTACGAGATTTCTGTACCAGCGACAGGCATGATAGTGATCGTGACCCTATACCGGAGTATTTACGATATCACTGTGCTAGTAACTGGCAGAGATAGTATTGTGACCTTAAAGCAGAGTATCTACATCTTTGTACCATTGGCTGGCAGGTATACCTTCAAATCACATCGTCTAGTTTACTGACAGTTTTGGATGTGACCGTCATAATTCATACCAGGGTTGTTAAGGTACAGTGAAATGGTCAACTTGCTTTAAAACTGCCTTTGTAGTGCAGTCTATCGATCCATCGCTCTGGTTGTTCAGTTAGAGTGGTTTTTACAATGTCGTAGCCATCCAGTATTTCAGCATTGCCATAACAGTAAACTGCCAATAATTTATAAAATTAGGGCGGAGTATGCTCTAAAGTTGATAAGTCGGGACTACTCTAATAAGGCTAAAGCACTGGAGTCATGACTTCCCATGAATAAGAGCCAGAAATTTGTACCATTATTATTATATTAGGAGAACCAGAACCAGAATAATAACAGCGTTAACCAGCACTATGGGAACAATGTACTGTGCGTATCACCTAAAATGGACAGGAAAAACAACAAGTCAAATAAAGTAAAACATCAGTTTTTGTGGAGACCCAACACACTCTGCGGGTTCACAATGCCACTCGAGGCAGTGATTGATATTTGACTGAAGGACAGGCCTGGGGGGTTCTGATACCCAGTGATGAAAAGCAGAGAGAAAGGATAGACATATTGTACGCATTCAGAACGAGTACGTAAGAATTGTTTCCGTTTTTTTTATTTGTTACATCTTTGGATTTAAGGCAAATAGCGGTACAAGTTAGAGGGAGAGTGGGAATGAGACTATCCTTAGTCCCTACTCTGCTAATGCTAATTGACTACAGTTTGAGGATGAAATCAAGTTTTGACTGACTGCAAACGACCATGAATCATAAGATGTTCCATGAAACGACCACTGAAGGCCACCAAGAGACATTGTAAACTCATTCTCTTGTACTTACTTAAATTCAGACCAACAAAAGGAAAGAGATGACTTGAGATGCGTACCATTATACCCCATTTTGGTCTGCGACTCTGCAAGATAAAATAAAATGGATAACGTTTTTTTTTTTTTGTCTTTCTGTGGCCTTCATACGAATGGGTCACAAATCTCACATACCACCATAAGCCGTTCTGACAAAATAACCACTCTCAACAGACCGTTCTAGCTTTTTGCTGGATACAAACTTAGCCACACTTGCTTGTGTATAGTGTTGTGTATAGATTAGTGAATAAGGAATCTGTTCACCGCAGAAAGAAGTCAAGCCTAGGCCTGATACACACACAGAGAGCGCATAAAGATTACATAATCACGCGTAACAACGTTCAATATGTTATCAAGGTTTATTAATGATGGGACAGCAAAATCACGAACAATGATTGAAACTTTATGGAAATAGACTACTCCTTGAAGTTATTAGGCTATGTTACCTTTAACTGCAAAGGTTTCTTGATTATTTTGAAGTAAAGGAGACGAACAATCGCTACTCCTTCCCTCTTTCGACTCCGCCATATTGAATATTTACAAGAAAACCGCTGATCATTACACAGGTAACCCATTTCTGGCTGCTTTTGTGTTCTTTCTTGGGCTAAATTTTATCGATCGTTTTGCTCTTATTAATGCTATCATATTCTTAGCCTGCGTGAAGCCGGACTTTCCTCTCGTATACGGACTTAACAGCTAGTTACGTTCGTTTGCACGCAGGCTATCATATTCTCTTGATGCTATACCGCATCAGGTGATATTCTTTCTGAATTACAGAGCGAAAGAAGAAAGAACAAACGGACAGTGATAGAGAAAAAAAGAGGTGGCTGCGAAGAAAAAGGGTCTTGAAGGGGTAAAATAGGAGCTGGGACTCGCCTTTTTTGGGCTGGGAAAATGGGATTTTATGCACTGGGAATGGAATTCACAAAAAAATCAAAAATGGGAATAGAATTGAGATTTGAGCAAAACAGGCTGGGACCATGGGATTTCGTCAAGATGGATGCTGGTAATGGGATAAGGACCCTCTTCAGGACCCTCAAGCTAGAGACATAATGAATGATGCATGAGGCCTGATGTATTCACTTCTGCACTACTGACAGGAAATGGCCTCTTTGTCCTCATAGTGCAGTAATAGCAGGATCTAGTTCGGATTAAAATTCTGGTTGCGAATCTGAAATTTGCCTGGGTGAAATCCGATAGATCGCTATGATACCCCGTTGAATATTGTGGCGCAGTTTGCTGCACTCCATTCAGCTCAATAATCCAACGTAATCTAGGCAGTGGTCGTGGGAAGAAGATTCTAGGAGTATCAAGCCGCCGTCCCCGAACTAAAACTTCACCATCTAAATTCTACGGCCACAATATGGCCACTCGCCATCAACCCAACGTTTGTCCGAATCTCGGATCTTTGCTTGGGAACCCCTCATCCCTAGTGACTTTGTGTGTATCGCTTCGAAACGAGACTATAACTGCCTACGTAAGATGATAGTCAGTACAGGTACAGTGAGGCTTGACCCTGACAGCATAACCCGAGATGGCCATCAAAGAACATGTGTGAAGGACGCACAGAAGAAGTGCATTTGTGCCACGCTGACATGTTGATCTGATTTATCCATCGTAATTCTAGACAATCTTGGAACAATTTGCACTAGGGTCTTGGTCCACATTGTAATGCAAATTAGATTGGCTTAATCACCGTCTAATCTAAAGTATCGTGTACACCCTTAAATTAGCTCAAGGCGACAAGCAAGGACAAACTGAAACAGATCCAACACTTCTATCTGACCGTTAATATAACATAAAACAGGTATGTTGAAAAATAAAGTTAGCTGTCCACTTATACTTATATTAAGTGCCTATTTAATTTAGATTCGTAATATATTTATGAAGATACTGATATGATGTGACAAGGTTATAGTCTTGAAGTTAATGAGTTTTCCATAAGGGCTAGGTTTTAGGATTGATATTGAATTCACTTAACCACCAAGAAATCAGGCACCAATTCATTAACGATTTTGAGGAATTCACCAACAGAAATATTGACGTCATTCCAAGTTTGTTTCTTTGCTCGCTAACTTTTACTCGCGCGTTTTGATGAAACTTTTCTCTCCATCAGGAAAACCACTTAACTTTCTTTTAAATGCTCGATGAAAGCCGAATGACATCTACACTATAGTGTTTCTAAGTTTCTCTGGTTGAAGACGAACACAAGTGCTTGGTTTCGAGATGGCTTTTTGCTGTTCAATGGTCAGTGAGCCTGCCAGCGTAGGTAAGTAGTTTTACAATATATTTTTAGTGAATTATTTGACTCTTAAAAAAAAACACCATAGGCTTTATGATTCCAACATAAAATCCTTCCCTTCAGGGATCCCTGTTATCGCCAAGTGTGGCAGTCGCGCTTGTTCCACTTTCTACCAAATTCTTTTACCACACATAGAGCAAACTTAAAAACACGATTGTAATAATCCCGGCCATTTATATTAGTGCTTGTTTTCGCCTCAAAAACTTCATCTCATTTGTAAACATATAGATGGATTTTCTTGTCAATTTGTATTTGAATTGGTTCGCTAGAAGCTGCTTCCAGCAAACGTTTCATATCTGACTCATGAATGATCTGAAAGACAAAAACACTGATTTCCCCCATTTCAATCAGTATTTGCTCATTCAAATTTGATTTCAATAATTCGTAAAATTGTGTCAATTCTAATAGAAATGTTTGATTTTAATTCTGAAAAAGTTAAAAATTACAAGCATTTTTTAGACTTTTGAGCAAATATCTCTACAAACAAACTTAGATCTATCTCTCGACCGGCTTATCGGTGTTTTTCGTGTCAAACACTGACTAATTTTGTCCCCGGAACTCGTTTGACATAGTTTTCAGAGATTAAAAACAATCGGTACTATCGTTCCATGTGGGACTTACGTCAACTAACATGAACTTTATCATCAAACATCATTCAAGCTAATTCCTCAATGCTTAGAATCTGAAAGATCTCTTCTTTAAGTTCTTATCACTTCTTTGTCAAAGGATCTTCCAGATTAACTCCTAATTAACTAAATTTTTTATGTGGTCTTCTTTCCGGCTTTGAACAACTTTTTCTGATAAGTTTTAAAAATACTTTTTCTCTTAGATAAATTTTGAAGTATAATGATTCCAGGATTTATAACTTTTGACCTTCTTTTTCATTGTTCTTTTGTTCTGTTCAAAATCTTTCCTCCAAGTTACAGCACTGTTTTCTTCCTCTCTTCAACAATCCGATTGCGTACTTCACAATTTAGGCTCAGTCTCGGGTATCCAGATATTTTTTGAAAATGGATTTTTTCGTCTACACAAAGCGTTTTTGAATTGTTTTTGCACGTTCACACGTATCGAAATTTTTCGTTTTGAAGGCTAATCCAGTCACAAAGAAACATGGATTTTTCCGTCTTCAAAAATATCCGAATTCGAATTCCGGATAGAAAAATCCGATAGATGTTAGCCAATACAGTGACAGCCAAGACACATGAACAATAGTTTTGAAAGGGGTTTGGATAAAAGTTCTTTCCTTGTGTACATACGAAAAGACGTGAATTACAAGTTTTAGATAGCTCTATATCCGTGCATTTTAACGTGTCTATCATTCGGCCATCATTCAACTCTGGCAACAGAGCCAAGATCTTGTTGTTGAACTGGCAAAATGTTCATAAACTAAAAACTTCGATTAACTTGCCTGGTGATAACGGCTAGGAATTCGAATTTGTCGAATAGAGAGAATTCTTCAATGCAGAGAGTGAATAACAATAAAAAAATTTAAGCTTTTACAGAAAACGTGGGTGGACCAGCCACAAATACAACTGTCTATCGTGAACTTCAAGTAGAACCTCGACACAGAAGAAACTAAGTTGATTAGAACAAATTAAATGTTGACGTAAACCTCGGGATGAATTCATTATAGTCCAGAAAGTGCATGTTTGACAATACTGTATAACGTATTTTTCTAATATATCTTCAAATGGCAGGCGAAGGAAGATGATATATTGAATTAGGACTGTCCATACTGATATAGTGGGGTCAATAAAATACGGCTGCTTTAAATTAAACAGTTATGAGGCTATGAGGCACAAGGTCGTTAATGGTGATAACGAGAAGTGCACGTATCCGTTTGCAAATGATAAAAAAATCAGTGGCAGATATAGGGGGAGGGGGGGGGGGGGGGTATAAGGAAATGGTTATCCTTGTGAATCCAAGGACTGACTGACATTATTCAGTCAAGCGCAAATTCAAGCCTTACATCAAAATTTGTATGAAATGATTGTTTTGAATAGAATGAATTTTTCGCTTTTTTATAACCTACAGTGAACTTTTTTTTGTAAAATATTTGCGAAGTTGTATCTAATCCAAGAAGGATGAAATTGGAAACCCCTAAACCCGCTGGATTAACTATGAACTAAAAGAGTGGGAATTTCAACCAACAGAGCTCTTTTTACCTTGGGCTTGAGGTTTCCCATTTCAAACCACGTGTCATTCCCTAGAGTGTCATTTCTTTGTCTAATGGTTGCGCATGAGAAGACACATGAATAATGGATACGACTCAGACAAAGAATCTTATTCTCAAGACCACGTGTCATTCCCTAGAATATCATTTCTTTGTCTAATAGTTGCGCATGAGACGACAGTGAATATGGATACAACTCAAACAAAGAATCTTATTCTAGGGAAGCACTGGTGGCGTGCGCTGCTAATGCGCCGCCTCTCACCAATGCGGCCCTAGTTCGAGTCCTGCCGATCTCGATGTCGTATGTGAGTAGAGTTGTTTGTTGGCTCTCTCCTGTGCTTCGAGGGTTTTTCTCCGGGTTCTCCGGTTTTCCTCCCTCCTCAAAAATCAACTTCTAAATTCTAATTCGATCTTTGGGCTTTCACTTAGATTGTCCCACGCTGTAATACGACAGCGAAAAGCTTTGTAGATTCTCAAGAGAATGACACGTGGTCTGAAATGGGAAAACATTACCCTTATCGACCAATAATGACTCCCCTTTTTAGCAATAAAATGAAATGTAAATAATCGAAAAACTAACTGGGGAATTTAAATGCGGAAATAGAAAGGAAAAAACAGGGCCGTAGCCACTATGAGATAAGCGAGGCAGTTGCTTCGGTAAAATGTCACAAATGTCTCTCAAAACTCTGGAAATTGCATTTCCGAGATTCTCAATTTCCAAACTTTGACGATAATGTAATTATCGAGAATGCACAGTACAAATTAGGGGGCTCGGGGTACAAGATCGTCTCTTACGCAGCCGCTCAGATCGGTGACGAAACTAATAGCGGCTGCATAGGAGACTAGGCACGAGACTGATTATTGAAAAGAACAACTATTTTTGAAGATTGGAAACTAAAAATTACCTCTTCTACATATTTTGACGATAACCTTAGCAATAATATTCAGGTCTTCATTGGTCCATCTTTRGATCAGAATCGAGACACTGGGTTGAACATCTGCGCATGCGTCTGTTCTGGACGGGACGCGTACTTTTTCCCGCCAAAATTTAAATGAAATTGTTCAATTCACCTTTTTGGCGCTAGCTTGGATTGTGTTACGTTCACCAAAAAGTTCGGACATTGTTCTCGGATTTCCATACAAATTCACTGACTTTAAGGAGAAAATTTAGGTAGATTTCTTTAGCTAACTCTCTCAACAGCAGTAAGAAAAGCTTCAATCAAGCTAGAAAAAAGGATTTTTTACTTGTATTTAGAGAACTAACTAAACATTAACCAAGTAAATAGTTCATTTAAAGCAAGTACATTTGTACGGAAATTCGAGAACAATGTCCGAACACAATTCAAAGCAATTTATACCACGTTACGGCTTCGTGGAAAAGGCGAATTCAATGACCATCCAGACTGTTAAGAAAATTAAATTTAAAGTATCAAGAAAATTAATTTTCAAGGTTTTTAATCTCGTAATAAAAACAACGAAAAATGGTATTTATATTTCGTTGTAAATATAAAGCTTTTTTACTTTTTTTCGACTGAAAAACTCGGGCTGATTTGCGCATGTGCAATAGGGTGCCCGTATGCAGGATGTCTGGAAAGATGAGAATATGTGGACCGCGTAGCACTTATGAAATACATGAAGATATAGAAATATGGATAAGTTATAGTGCTTGGGAACGAGGTTATTCCGGGCGAAAGCCCTTGGAATTAAATTCGGAAAAATTAATTTCCGACCTCGCTGAAAATAATTTTTCCGAATTTAATTCAAAGGGCTTTCGCCCGGAATAACCTCGTTCCCAAGCACTATAACTTATCTATATTTCTATATCTTCATGGATGTCTGGAAAGTGGGGTTCGACTAATCGTCATATCCCTAAAATAGCTCATTATTCATCCAAAAAGAATGTAAACGCTTCAAGTGGCACAAGTAATTCACGAACAACACGATTCGTTACCCTTTAATACTCAATAATAAAATCAAGCAAGTTAGATAATACCTATTAATAGCTAGTACGATGTCAAATCATGCTTATCAGCGACGGGCAGTCTTACCTGTACACTCCCAGATCATTACTTTGTGATTTTAAAGCCATTAAAAACCATTTTTGCCTAAAACATTCCGTGCAATATTGCATGTTAATCTGCTGATCCGTAATCGTTTTTGTCTTTTAATCGAAATTAAAGCCAGTTTTGATGCCGTTAGATAAGATGCRGGTCAATATCAATGGGTGCATTATTTATATGCATTAGTTAGAGTTCTATATTCGAGCGTTATCGATAATATGCTATACTGTTGACATCCATTTACTTGCTTTCTCAGAGAACCTAGTTCTTTTTTGATATTCAGTATACAATAAGACTTCACTAGCCAAATGGAAATTTAGCCGGAAAGAGTGTTTATGGAATAAGCTCGTTTTTAAAAACCTATTCCTTTATTTCTTTCACTCATTTCCTTTTCCTTTATTATGAAATGTTCTTTGTGATAAAAACTCCATTAGGCTGTACTGAATACGTGATTATATCTTTGATGGTAGAAAAGAGGAAGGAAAGGAAGGACAAAAAAGGCGATAGCAAATCGATAGCAAAACACCTATACGGAAAAATAATACGCTTCAGGTTCCATTTCTGCTTGAATGAGTCTAACCCATGCACAGCTTCAGTTCCAGTTATGCATATGTTGTGACTTTACTATTGATTCTCATTAAGAAATACTCTAGCTAACCCTTCGGTAAGTTAGTCGAGGTAATCTTACTAATTCTGAATAAGCCAATGAGGACGGCTTTCATATTGACAATACACCCACAATAAGCTCAAGACAGGTGGCCATTCAGTTCAAAGAGTGAGTAGTAGAGCAACAATGAGTACAGAATAGACGGCTTGCATCGCTGTCTTCATTCAACTTCTAGTAAGCTTGGCGTTTCGTTGATGACTGTGGTTGTAGGTCAACGAGGAGTGAATTTATAAAATCTGGGTCAATGATACGAAAATTTTGCGGTGAGTATAATAAATCCATTACTCTAGATCTCAAACTAACCGGAAAGTTCAACTCGTTTATTTTTTAAATTATTGTTTCTATTATTTAAGCTTCTGTAATTGTTCTATTAAAATACAATAGTGAAGACAGTAGCGGTAATTTTTAATATTTGATAAAACATTGTTTTGATGAAAAGAATATAATCCATAGTCGACCGTAAAGCATCATTCGTCAACCAGCTCGTACATAGTCCGTTCGTAATCAAATCTTTTAATGTTTGTCTGACCATTAGAACTTCAGTCCATTAGCTAAAACAGCATTTATGTAAACACACTTATTTGAGGAAATATAGCCTAACGCTGGAGAAATAATAAACTAAGAAGAGAACAACTCTGCGTCCGTCAGAACTAGTACTCCTTGTAGTAAATTGTGTACTGTACGAATGTTAAGTGAAAATTAAAATCTTTCCCTATTTATAACATACTAAAATCAATGACATTCTCTAGATCCATTCTTACTAGGAAATGTTAAGTTATTGTTATATTTCTTAATAGAAATACTACAGAGCTACGAATTAGATTTTTTTATAGTATACGGCGTAAAGTTTACATATACTTCATTCTGCAAGATATATTTTTGACATATTTTCAATCATACCTCCTCCATATATAGTCCTACACCGTTCATTCTGCCTTGAATTAAAACATAATTTAAGAGAACTATGCAATATTTCCCCCCGTCTATTTTTTAAAAGAAATGAATAAAGCGGCATCAAAATGGACAGTGATTTGTGCGATAAAAAATCGCGCTAAGTTCATAACTGCTTTTTCCTCAGTTACTTGGTCTCCAAGCCGTAAGGTATATGTATTTAAAAATGGAAATTTTTATTTATCGTTCCTGATTAGGATATTCATGAAAAATAGAAAATATTATTGAAAGACTAAAAGAGATTATTTTATCGTTTTGTTTTTACACTTCCGCCAATCCACATGATAAGTCTCGGTCGCTGCTTTTCAATTTGAAGGATTTTGTTCTTCGCGATGTTGAAAAGTTAAAAATCATGTCATAATTTTTGAATTTAGCCTTACTGTGTATAAAATCATTCTGTTTCTATGGCAACATAGTTTCGGTTTATGGCTTTCTTCTGACTGATTAATATCCCATGGAAATTAGATCGTCGCTCACATCTTTATTCACAGTTTCCGTGTTCGGCATTGGTACCGTGTTATACAACACAAATTAGTCCAATTTTCTACGTTTTTTCTACAACTTGAGATGTGGAAGAAAATGCTCTACGGTAAGCAAGGTTATACTCATTATTACAGGGTATTTCTTTGGTAGTTTTCGTGTTTTTATTCGAGAAATTATTTTGTTTTGTATTTTGCCTTCATATTAAGAAACCTTTCGATCTTTTGAAATGACAATTTTGAAATGTCAATAATTCTTAAAGAGGAGAATTAGACCAAAATCGATGTAAGTTAGTCTTCCGTGTGTGTTTTTCATTCATTGAAATAGCTAAACTCTTGAAAATTGGACGAAAAATGGAAAAATTATTTGTCATTTGTTTGGAAACCTCTGCGATATTAATCACAAAGTCAGTTGCGAAAGTTGATGAAAATGGTCAAGATGTATTGACATGAATGTCACTCCACGTCTGCCTCCTCATCGTCTCTACGTTACCATAATATAAAAATCTATTTTCACCAACTGGTAGCTTCTTCTATAATGGCTTACTCATCATGTCCAAATGTACCTTAAATTCTTTTTTTTTTCCAAATTTGAAATAGAATTTTCGTTTTAGGGAATAGAAAAAATAGTCATACTTAATCCAAAATGATTTTCAGTTAAATTGCTATTCATTCATAAATTTTATTGAGTGTTAGTATTCAGTATTCTTTTAGACTAAAAATTCTTTTTTAAGCCGGCGTTTAAAAATATGGCGGTGACGTACAACACTCAAAATGCTATCGAATACCAAAAAGCAATATATTTTTAGCATAATTTTTGCAGAATCGCTAATTTTTGAAAATGCCTCCATAATAAGTTGTAGTTCAACACTCACAAAAATGGTCGATTTGGGAAAAGAAAGCAAAATGTTTTTAGCATAATTTGATGCAGGTTCGCTAATTTTTGAAATAGGTATTATAATATATTGTAGTTCGATAATCAGGTGATGCTTAAAAGCACAGCGCTGCAGGGCAGTATTGCTCAATCTACTTTAAACGTTCATGCTGGCATTTTTCATCTCTCCACGTCTCTACTTTACGTGCAATTTTAACCCTTTCTTCCTACGCGTCTGCTCTTTGCATGTTCTACTAACCACGTTTAAGTAGAATTAGAAATTCCTCCTTACCATCAGCACATACATACATGCATTTCACTTGATAATTTTCCGCCCTCACGATTCAAACGTTTCTCCTTCGTAATTAATTCCGAAAGGCATAAAGGCAATGAGTGGCAGCCTTGTTGGATGATGTCCACTTTATGTGGTCTATGCTCATTCCTAAGGTAATAAAAGTGGCAGAGCCATGTTGAATAATGTTTACTATAGGGGGTTTGTAATCATTCCTAAGCCGGGAATAAAAGTGGCAGCCATTTGGATGATTTTCACTATAGGTGGTTTGTAATCATTCCTAAGGGAATAAAAGTGGCAGCCATTTGGATGATTTTCACTATAGGTGGTTTGTAATCATTCCTAAGGGAATAAAAGTGGCGGCCATGTTGGATGATGTAATCATTCCTAAGGGAATAAAAGTGGCAGCCATTTGGAAGATTTTTACTATAGGTCGTTTGTAATCATTCCTAAGGAAATACATTGAAGTGGCAGCCATGTCACTAAAAGTGGCAGCCATGTTGGATGATGTTCACTATAGATGGTTTGTAATCATGCCTCAAAGGGAATAAAAGTGGCAGCCATGTTGGATGATATAAACATTACCGCCTTTTCCCCAACATGGCTGCCACTTTGATTACGAGCAATAAAACTTCCTGAAATATCTATAAAATACACTAGGCGACACTAGACCTCGTGTTAAATAATTTATCACCACTCACTACCTCACCATCCAACTGTTCTTAACCCTTCCTCTCTCTTTTTCAGTCATTGTTTAGCTAGCGCTGTCACACTTGTTCGCGTGTCGTTCTGACATCATGATTAATTGCTCTTTTCTTAGCAAAGGCATCTTGCTAAATTTATCACTCTTGCTTGTCATCTCCCATGTGTTTGTTTGTGTTAACCACGCGACCATAAGTATAATAATATTTGCTTTACTAATATTATATTGACAGTCATTAATATTATATCCTAGCACTAGACACTATGAAGAAAGAAAAATACTGAATATAAAAGAAAGGAAATCAAACCTCTTACACACTTTTGGTTGAGTGCATTTTACGTGAAATCTTTGGGTATAAAGCACTGAAATGGCTTTCCTTATATCCAATCAAAAAAAAAGTTTGTATGATTGATTGTAACATAATGAACCTCGCTCCTGTCATGTGGAATTGCTTGCGAACTGGTACTCCTCTTACTTATTATTACTTTTGGCGCGGTAAAATATTTATTATTAGTTTGTTGGACACTTATTTACTTAAACTTGCTGACTTCGGTTTTTGAGATTCATACACCATTAAGTTTCACTTTACAAGGCTTTTCTTTGCGTTGCAAAAAAAAAAGCTTCATTGATTGATGTCGTTTACGAGTAACACTGCACGAGTTCTTTCAAAGGCGTATACAACTTAGTTCAAATATCACTACATACAAGCGCTTTAGGTAGTGCTAACTAATAACTCTTGCTAATTAAAAGTCTTTGCGTTCGCAGTTTACAAATTAAAAGAGGCGAAGAAGAAAAGAATCGCTACTTTGAGGCCGTTATTAACGGATGGAATTGTCCCAGATCCCGCACCAAAAGGCGAAGAAGATGATGATACCGATAGTGGAATTAGCAGTCATGGCACAGCGTCTAATGGAAATGGTTCAATACCATCACCGGATCTCTCAAAAACTGAACTTGCAAGGCGACTCTCGAACGCTTCTTTGCGGGATCCCGTTCATTTAAAAGCAAAAGTGTTATGGGATTTCGAACCGCGGCTTCAAAATACAGAACTTCAAGTTTCGAAAGGAGAAATTGTACATCTACTCTACCGCGATAGCGACAAAGTACTTGCGATGAATTCTCTTGGAAAAAGGGGATTTATTCCTTTTAACTTCTGCTCGCTACCACATAAAAAGATAGACGCGAACTTGTCTAGAGAATCTGTGTGTATGCCTTCAAATCCAGCAAGAAAACAAAGAAAGCAGTCATGCGAGAATGCTTCTTTTAAGGAATTTTTAGATGATATGGACCTGTTGAACAAGAAGTCCTTCACCAGAAAACACGCTTTAAGCTCGAAATCTCACAATGATTTCAAACGTCTACAAACAAAAAGCTTCAGCGAAGAGGGTATTTTCGGAACTCAATCTTCTTCGAGCGACTCCGAGGATGAATCGTTTTATCGTCGGAAAACTTCGGGGATTCCCGACCACCAACACATGATATTTTGGAACCGGAAAGCTTTGGAGCGTTTCCGCCAACAGAAGAAAATGAATGTTTCTCATTTCCGAAAGTGTAATGATATGTACATGTTGGTTTTGTATAACTTTTTTGCTCAGGATGAAAATGACATTAATGTGTATAAAGGTGATATAGTACGAGTATTGAACCGAGATGATAGGGATTGGTGGTGGGTTGCTACACGTTCTGGCTGTGAAGGATTTGTACCATCTTCTTATCTAACGAGACGGTCTGTTGTGCCATCTTCAGGTAAGTTCGTCATTTGTGTCTACCGTGCTTATTTTTCTTGATCTTTTTTTTAAATTTACAACAAAAGGTTTCATGCACTATGATGGAAAGCCATGGTTTTATAACCCACTTTATAAGACAGACAATAGATTGAGACTTGAGATTGAAAAGTTGATTGGTTGTTGAGGAGGGAGGAAAAACCAGAGAACCAAACAACTCTGTTCACATACGACAACGAGCCCGGGACTCGACTGACCCGGGTCGCATTGTTGAGAGGCGGCGCACACCCGTACCCGCGCTTTCCTTTCATTCCCTTTAATCATCGGTAGGATTGCGAAATCGCATGGGTTTAATTTAAACTACAAAAAATGTTGATTAAATGTTCTGTGTTGTGTTGTAGGACCAAGTACTTCGTGCAGCGTGGAATCATCGAGTTCTACATCAGACGCAAGCAGCACTCAAGCAGTTCGTTTCCAGGACCCTCTCTGTACGTTTCATCGTTACGAGAAGGAGGAATGGGAAACCGATTCTGAAGTATCCGTAAGAAACACTGGTCGGTCGTTGGTCGGAATAGACGAACATAAGAGTATAGATCATAGCAGCAGCTCTAGATGGAGCACATGGTGCTGATATATGCGATCCGCGTCGTCCGGTCGGTCCATGGTCGGTCTGGTCGGTTGATAGTCGGTCTAGTCGGTGGAGGATCGGTCGGAATGGACGGACAAGAGAAAAATAATAACGCACCTGGTGCTGATATATGCCATGGTCGGTTTGGTCGGTTGTCGGTCTATCCTGATCCAATATAAGTAGAGCAAATATAAAAATAAGCAAGTCTTCGGCTATAAGATAATTCATATTCTCTTGGATAATTATAACTGTGTGCAGTGCTATCAATATCAATTTGAGTGTGAACGACATCCAATACGAACATATTTTAACAATGTATGTGTGAGTCATTCATCAACCTTAACCACTAGTATTATAAGAACAGTCTGATGGGTCATCCATATTATCATCGTTACCATAGCAACAAGAAATACAAGTATCTGTATCACGATACAGCATTATGATCACCCTCATCATCATCATCATCATCTTCACCACTACCAGTATCATCATCACCATCTTCACCACAGCTCACCACTAACAGCTAGATCCTCATCCTCATCATCCGTCATCATCAGATCCTCATCATCATCATCATCCTCTTCATCCTCTTTATCTTCATCATGTTCATCACTACCAGTATTATCATCATCAGATCCTCATCATCTTCATCTTCATCATCATCATCATCTTCATCATGTTCATCACTACCAGTATCATCATCATCATCAGATCCTCATCAATCATCACCAACATCATCTTTCATATCCTAAAGTGTATAATTAATAAGAATTATTTAAACGATATTAATAGAAGCTATTTATATTAAACAAGGATTTTTTATTTAAAGTCGTCTACGTGGCATAATATACAAACAGTCCCTGTATGGCATCCCTCGGTATCTGCAAATAGGGACTTTAAGATTTGCAAAATCTACGACGGCGACGTCAACCGGAAGTGTAAATAACTTCACTTTAGTGTCCGGGCTTCTTCAAAGTCTGTCTTTCTTGTGGATGAGTTGACTTTACTGACAATGTCTTGAATGAAATCTCCAATGAACATAACCCTAAAGAGAAGTTATTAACACTTCCGGTTGACGCCGCCGTCGTAGATTTTGCAAATCTTAAAGTCCCTAATATCGATCCAATGCAATTAGTCTCAGTCCCCTATTTTTAGTCCCGATTTGCATACTAGCTACAGTGTGCTATATTTTGTAATCCAAGACCTCTCCCCTCACCCCTCCTCCCTACACGCACACACTTTTTAGTTAGACTGTCCTGTAGGCCTTGCCTCTAGCTTTAGCCCATTGCCTATTCAGCTTTCGCCAATCATTTCGTCCAGCATGCGCAGAAATTGATATTTCACGACCACACACACACACACACACACACACACACACACACACAC
>NW_022258281.1:552059-565149 GCF_009602425.1 Actinia tenebrosa
AAAAAAAAAAAAAAAATTTAGTCTTTACTGTTTAGCCCTTATGTAAAACATAGTTTATGCAATGTGCGAATAAATCATTATTCAAGATAATATGCTTTAAAAAAAATAGAAAATCGTATCTGGATGAGGTGAGGTTAGAACCCATTGAAAGAAATAAAAAAAAAATAAAATAAAATAAAATTAAATTAAAAAAAAATAAAATAAAATAAATAAATAAAAAATCGATTCCACTGTGCCATACCCCCGAGACATCCGCAGAGCTGGGGCGTCGTATGGACTTCGGACCTGACGGCGATTAAATCCTTCTGCCCTTGGGTATACGAATTACGCAAGAAAATGTTCTAGCCGAAGCATCAGGGGAGAGACCAGCCGGCCCCCAGACCATATCGGCTGATCCCTTGCATCTCTGCCACGCATGGAATCGGTTGAAAAAAATACTTTAAAAACTCTAGTCTATCTGGGGCATTGTTTTCACGGCTATTGTTATGCTGATTCACCTGGAACCGTGGTCAAGTGGGCAAAACTTGGGCTTCCATGACACTGAGCCAAGTCCAGTTGAGCGAAGTTAGTACCTGGATGGGTGAACCGAATCTTATGCCTACTTAAAACTCTTTCTGCGAGGTTTTTTTCCTGTAAGTTTAAATCGATTACAATTCGTTTTAGTTGGGAAATCGTCGAAAATTAAAAACGTATGTAGGGCTTCCACTTTTAATCCGTGCCCAGCAGTCTGTCAGTCATGAGCAACATTGCCAGTAAGTGTCAAAGTGCCAGAACCTACATAAACTAGCTTTTTATTTTTCTGTGGGGTGGTATTCATTTTAWTTTTAGGAATACATTACATTTGATTGACACGTTGGCTTTCCCAAGCTTACCTCGCATTCAATTAATGCCGCTCTCCGTTCCGCCGCCATCTTACTTTTCTGGAAAAGCGCGGCAACGTTAGTAGTTATTGAGGGTCTAGTTCTAACCGAGGGTGCGGATGGGGTTTGACAGGTAACTGACAAATTAGCCTAAACATTTAGTAGTTATCTGACAAATATCCTAAAATTAGAAGATAACAATATCATGGTCAGCGCTTTTGAAAATATTAACAGCTAACTGACAACTGGCCTAAAAATGAGTAGTTAACTTAAATCGGGTACCCCCATCCAATACCCCCTTGCTCATACATGCAGATCGGGTACCCCCATCCAATACCCCCTTGCTCATACATGCAGATCGGGTACTCCCATCCAATACCCCCTTGCTCATACATGCAGATCGGGTACTCCCATACCCACCCCTTTGCTCATACAGTCGCTAAAGTGACGTCATCAGTAAATCGGCTCTTCATAAGAAAAAAAAATGCAATGTACATTGTAGCCGATAAACAATGATATTAAATGGATAGGAGTGTCTTTTTGCATATAGGTGCATTAAAATAATTTTTTCTGGGTTTGTTTCGCAGGTTCCGCCTTTTCACTTTTTGTCAAGTCTGCGACATGCTGCGAATTACTTGAACGCCCTGTTTAAAAAAGTTTAATTTAGCAACCGCTTATAGTTTTAGTTCACATTGGTTTTACGCGTCCTGACCCCGGGAAAAAGGGGGAGGGGGGGAAGGGGGTGCTCGCATATATTTTGTATACGGGTATGTGTAGCTGGATAGGGTATGGTTTTTGGCCTTGCTGTCTTACACAGGGTATACATTTTACAGGAAATTTTCTTAAACAGAATCTTTAATTTTGACACACAAGGTCGTAAGTTCCATATTTTTGTGTGTCTTGGATACTATTTTGTAAAAAATAAAAACGTACTAGCTTTGGCAACAAAGCGCCTCCATCATTATTCGGTCTTGGCAAAGTTTATCAGACCCTTGATGGCTTTGTTTTCTAAACTCCTATATTCACTGAGTGAGATGCGTGCCTATACAATTATAGCCAGGGTATAGTTTCTTTTCTTGAATAGGTTCAGGGTCTTTATACCTTTGGCGGCACATTCTTACTCGGGGTCGAGTACACCCCACCCCTCCGGGGGGTCCTGATAGCCTAAAACGTTATAATACATAATTATAGGTTCCGTATTAGCTTTTAACAAGTAAATACGAGTTAATATTCTCTTGCTTTTAAACATTTATTTGCCCTGATGAATATCAGTTTGCTACGATTTCACGAAGGACCTTGCTAGGGACGTTACCCGCTGTTTAAAAAACGGAAGTTAATTATTTTCCTTATTCTGACATCCAGGATATCCAGAGCTTTATTTTTACATACTTAACAATGCATTACCACGTCCTGGGGTTCCTAGTAATCGATTCTTGAGCTATTGTCAATTTTTTCTATTCAGTTAAGGGCTAAAATGTGAATTATTTTATCATCGTCTGAAAATAAATAAATCCCTCATTCCGTATTCAAAATAGAGCTAATTCCCTAGTATCATGTAGATCAAGGAAGCTTTTCAATGCAATTCTATTAAACTAACCGGGACAGAAGAATAACTATCAATAGCTGAGAAGAGCTATGTTAAAATTAGTAAATAACAGAGTGTCTAAAAGAGTGAAGTTCGAAAAAGAAGTAACTTTAAAACTATAGCAAAGACAAGTGAATTTTCCAAAAATATCGAAATTTTGTATGAAAACATTCAATTCGTTTGATGAAAACGTTTTAAATTTATGTCCTTCAAACTAAATATTGATACTAATTTTAGCACGCTCTTTTCAGATATGGGGATGCTTTTTCTGGTTTACTTATATAAAAGCACGTCTGGGAAAAGCTTATTGCCGAAGTTTCAAGTAGCTATAGCTTCTGTATTTTTGCGGCCGGGAGCATAACACCCCTCCCCTCCCCAATGAGTTTATATATAAGATCACGTGACTAGCCATGTTTGCTTGGATCACAGTGATTGCCCGACTTGAGCTGGAAAACAAACTCTAACAAGAGAGAAAAAAACGACCATGAAATCGTCTTTACCTGAATTTAAACACATCTAAATACTGTGGAATACATCATACGGCTGCCTAGGCCTACAAACGGCGACATTTTACAGGTAAATATGCCTTATTTTGGCTCCGTTTCGACTTGTTTGTCAACATTGAGTTTGTAGAAAAAGTGCTTATAAACCGCTTGGTCTTTTTATCATCTTCTGCTTTTTAAAAATCTGCCCGAGGCTCAGAAAATATCTTATTAATCGATATTAACTATCTCATTCTCGTCTGTTAAACCGAAATACGAAATTTACTAACGATTAAAATACGCTAAACTAAATCATCTTAAACTTGGACTCGAATCCAAAATTTGTTTTCCAGGTTTTGCTCATCTTTCTCTCCAAAAATTTAAACTTCATTTTAAAAAAGAAAGTTATTCTTTGCCAAGATAGTATTAAATATCAGACTCAAGCCTCCACGAATTGGAAATAAGTTTTTAAAAGCATATTAATATAGTTGGAGTCCCGTCGAGATTTGAACACAGTTTTCACTGAAAACATCATGAAATGTTTTCAAACTTTCCTCTAAAGTTTTCCCTAAAAAATTCACCATTGGGTTACAATATATTTAAAGTATTTCAAGGTATTATATAGTTATTCTTAATTTCATAAAGTGTTGGAAGTTAACTTATTTTTTTGGCGCGTTCTAGAATAAATTCTGATTATTTTTGGTCGTTAAATTTCATTCGCAGCTTGCGGTTTTGTGGTCTTAATAAAGGTTTTTATCCAAATTTATTTTACTACAGATTTTATAGACCATAATTCATCGCTTGTCCACGGCTTTTAGACCGTGAATCTCTACCAATATCGTCCTTATTCCATACTACCACAATTGGTAAACTTAATTTGTATATTTGACCAAAGATTCGTAAGTTTACTTAAAGGAATAAAAATCGATTCTGTTTACTTTCGTTCCCGCGTTTTTAAGCTCTTTTTCCAATAAAAATTATTCCTTCTAATCTACAACCAACGAACGGTCCTTAATTCATCTTCCTAAATGAGTGTCATAAAGTCAAATCGACTTGATAATTTCTGAAAAACCTCTTGAATACTTCGCAGATTTTACGACTCATTTGTTTTCACGAATCGGATACGTTTTTTCATGTCCTGAAGTAGAGCTTATATTTATAGACTTTTAACGAATTATACCAATAAATTTAATAACCACAGCTCGTATCATGAATATGTTTAACTTGAAGGTCTTTCTTAAATTTACATTTTGTCTATATATTTTGCTTAATTACCTATGTTTTCATTTGCAAAACCAAATTGGAAGGAATGTCAACAAACCAATATATACTTCAGGTTTCCCCTTAAAAATAATCTTAAATGCCCTACAAATGATGACCTCGATAATTTGAATGTCTATATAATTAAAACCCCAAAAAGTGTATTCATTTATTAGTTCAGTTCTTATAATCATGATTATACCTAGAAAATTCTTGTCTATTAAAACTATTTAAATATAAAAGCTACAAGTTTTGCTTGAATGGAAAACAGCATGGTCTCGTAAAGATTCTAAGATTCTTATCAGTTGGAATCCGATTTTTGATGTCACTATGTATTCTCATAGAGTGCATGTTAGGTGACCTACCKATCAAGGTATTTGTGTCAGTTATGTCAAAGATTTTCATTACTAACTTGGTTGGTATGGCACTTGTTTGTCATTTTGTAAGTAACCTTGAAGTAAGGTGTATTGTCGTTCGTGGGAACTAGGGATACTCTTTTGTTAACAATCTAACAGGGTGAGTCTTTTTATCTCTCGCTAAAAGTTAAAGAAAGTTAAAGAACCAGCATACCATGACATTATTCCAAATATTTCTTTTTATTTGTTTCTTGCCGTACTTTAGTACTTATTACTTATGAAATATCTCTAGATTGTTCTCAACAAGGTAGGAGCAACTAATATTTGACTATAAAATAATTACTTTAAGATAGGATGATCCAAAAACAAGTATTCTTGGGTATAGTTTCTTTCTTTTTTTGTACGTTCTATCGAATCAATACTATATGGTACTAGTTCTGTAGAGGATAGACATTCTTTATTTCAATATAGTTGTTTCCATGTTTTAGTCACTATTAAGAATATAAGCTTTAAACATTATCAGGCCAAGGCTATAGTAACTTGGAGGTTTAATTGAAATTTAGATTGATGGATTTTGAAGACCGATGAAAGCCAGCGATCCTTAAAAAATATCAAATGAAGGGAGAGACCTAACAAAATCTACTCATGCATGGTCAAAGAATCAAACCTGCAACCAACAGACAAGTGCATTCTTACAAGTGCATTCTTACCACTGCACCACCATTCAATACTACCCAACCCTTTATTACGTAGTTGTTAACTAGTTAGTCATTATATTCATCATAATTTGGTTACTGAACTTAGACTTATCCTTGTTTAGCTATGAGTACTGCTAAAAAGATGAAAATAAATTTTTTATTATGTTCAATGATAGGGGAAGTCTTTGCCAAGTCTCAATAGCCAGAGGCTAGTGTTTAAGTACATTATACAGAACACTCATATTCTGCCGCTACCTTTACTTGCAATACTTAAAGTGCATATGAACCCTTCGACAATACTTTCAGTACTGATTCTACATGAAGTAAATAGTTGAATGGTAAAATATTTCTTGATTTGAGTGATGCGTTTCTAAGTTATGAAGGTTTATACTTTCAATATGCTAATGAGCGTGACGTCTATTAAGGCTTAATTAAATATACAAAATCGAACTGGTTCATAGATACAGTATTTAAAAAGCATCATTATTTTACTCATGGTTTACATGAAAGCTATTTAAAATTTTTATTTTCAAAATGGCCAGCATTTAGTATTACTAGTTACAACAAAAACACTCAAATACCTTACCTGACGTCACCATCATTTACATATTGGAAGTATAAACCTTCATAACTTAGAGACGCATCACTTAAATCAAGAAATATTTTACCAATCAACTATTTACTTTATGCAGAACCAGTACTGAATGTATTGTCAAAGGGTTCATTTGCACTTTAAAACTCTCTTAACAATTCACTCATAATTTACAAACAATTCTTCCTGTTGTTAATGATTTAAACTAATAGAGGTATAAAAATATGCCCAAGCTCATTAGAATGAATGTATAGTATGCTTTTAGTTTATATTTATGTTGTAGTTAGTACATATTTGCGGCTTTCACGTTCAGACATGATTAATTAAATGTAAGATTACGGATAAAACGTGTAGTTGCAGCATGTTGTAATATTGCCCAAGAAACCCAAATTGGGCATGTCTGTGTATGAAATATTCATGTATGCAAGTATCAGAAGAGGGTGGCATGTGTGGGTGACATGGGTGGGGTAGTGGTTTTTGCTTGCCTCTCAACTTAAGAGGTCTGGTTTTGAGACCCGGCTCAGACGGCTCGGACTAGATCATACGTGAGTTGAGTTTAATTTGAAGGGTTCTCTCCCTTGCCACAAGGGTTTTTCTCCCTCCATAAAAAATCAATATATGAGCCGTGTGTTTTATAATTGTAAATATAGAATGTAGTGGTAGTGCTTAGTTTAAAGTTAACTGTTGTAAAAATAAAAGACACTATGTCATGTTCTGAAGTTATTATCAATAGTTTGAATCAATAATTTTAGTCAAAATTGACACTAGATATATTAGAAAGATTAGATATCCACATATCAGTAAGCTGACATTGTCCTGCATAATCTATTTATCAACATAATTATTATTATTCAAGTCATTATTTTATAATTATTATTGTGATTGACATTTTGTACAGATTTATTATTACTATATATATTCATGTTACAAATCTTAAAATTATTTTCATCAAATGGAAAGCGCCTTCAAGATTTACTTTATTGCACAGTACATGAATACAAAAAGCAATATTAATCCAATAGTGACAATACAAAAGTCAAGGATAAAAATTGTGGTATATGTTTAGCAACCAAATTAGCAGAAGCTTTTGAGTTGGCTGCTATTCTGTGTTTGAATTTAGAGCTGAGCTATAACTGTTTTAGTTTCCAATAACCTAATAAAAGATGTATACAGACAAGGTCTAAAGATAAATCATTAAACAATAAATCCACTAATGGGTTACTTCAATTGGTAATATCAATATCATTGCTCTTGGAGTCAATATTTTAGCTTACTGTCTACAGACTGACAACTTTGTTATATTAAATTCATTAAAAGCAATTGCTAATATTATATTCTAAGAATCACTGGAAAGTTTGACTTTCTGAAAATATTTTGCTTAGGGATGGACCATTAGATAGTTGATGGGGGAGGAGGTTCATGAAGTTGTATTTCACGTTCTTTATTTTTCAAGTATTCCTTGCACATATTTTTTTGCTTGATATTTTTTTCTGAAATGAGGGGCTGTAAATAGTTTTTTCAAGGGTGAAGTGCGTGCTTTCTCTATATTTTTATGCAACCCCGATCAATGTTTTTATCTAATGGCCCAGCAAATTATCTGATTATGGTATTTATATTGTTAGTAAGAATCTACTAATTAGGTGATTGTTATCTTTACTTTACCATTACTGTAAACTTCTGAAAGCTCCACCGAAAATAGGCCTCTTATCACCCAATATTGGGCAACATTAATGATTTATATTTTTATTGTATGTCTGATCCTTAATAAGACCAACGAAGCAGGGTTGAAACGTTAATCAAAGAAACAAGTGAACAAAATATCTTTTAAAAATATATTTTTGTTATTGGTGATCTGTGACGCAATTGCAGTACTTCATTACGGCCATTTATTCTCAATCATATGCACCCTCTAGCGATTGTTTCTGCTGCGAAGGTTTTGGTGGACGTCGATCACAAGGCGTTTCCATAACATTGTCGTAAAACACGAAGCTATAAGGCCACGTGCCTATAGAATGTCATGAAAACGCCTTGATTGACGTCCACCAAAAGCTTCTTCGTCGCGACAAAAACAAATGCTAGAGTGGTGTGTGTAATTTGGAATGGATGTAAGTTTTGAAATAATAGGAGAAGATTATGAACTGCCACAGAATCCTAGCACCAAGTTAACATTTTACAAATTACCAAGCCATTTATAATAGTCTAACCTAGAGAATTTTGCTCTGCTTCCATGCATTCTCCAGTCACTGACTCTTAACTCTTAATGAAAACCCTATATATAAAATATCTCTGTCAAGCAGTCAACTTCTTTTTATAGTAGCCAGTTGTCAAAGTCCCAAAGAGAGTTTTTGTTTTAATTATTTATACCTCTATAAGACGTATTAAAGTTCCAAGTGACTTGGTGCAACTTAGGGACGGACCATTAGATAGTTGATGGAGGGGGGGGGGGGGCGGGGGGTTGTGTAAATCCCCCAAAAAACATCTAGCAAGTACTTAAACCTCAAAAAAAAAACGTGCAACTCTTCTGCTAGAAGAAAAATATCTAACTGTACACAAAAAAATAACATGCGAGAAGGGTTGAGCCAAAAAAATAAATATCATTGCAAGGTTTCTGCAACCCCCCCATCAATGGTTCATCCCTTACATTTGCAGCAGTAGATTCTTCAAGTTGGTAATTATTTATTTAGCTTTAGGAGGGATCAGTCATTAATGATTAAAGTTGACATATCTTGTGTACACATTCATTAAGATTTAATTAGTGCCTGGGTTACTTGGAAAACCTGAGATGTCAGATATTGCTGGTTTAGGTCCACAAATGACCTATTAGTAATTCTTGCCATTATACTACAGTTTCCATGATTCTGTGGTGCTCATGGTAGCCTCAGTTTTGTGTAGAATATTCGCATGTTCCATTAAATGTCCACGGAATTTCAAAATGACATGTATTGTTAAAGCTGTGCATTATTTACTTTAGCAACCTTGGTATTTGTGAAAATTAAAATGTTGATGCTGAAATCAGGTTTTAAATCCTGAGGAAATGAGGCTGTAATCAAGAAACACAGAAGAAACTAATTCAATAAAGGCTTAATTATTGAACCAATTCATCAAAGTTTTAATGTTCTAAACATAATTTTCTATTGTCCAAAAGCTGTAGAGTTCATCCTCTTCTGATTTGTACATTGTAGATATTAATTGAAGTATACAACTATTTCAACAACAAAAAAACGTCGGCCCAAGATGTGAAATGGGCTATCTGAGATTAAACAGGATTTTTTGCTTATTATGTTTTCTGGCTCAAAGACAAAAAAATCACATTTCTAAGTCCAATCTAAAAGGAAGCTACGTTGTTCTCCTGTGAATACATCACTATTTTTTGCAGGTTGTTACTAGGTTTCAGATTTCAGATCTCCGGCCAACAACATTTTTGAATTACGTGTATCTTATCTGACAGGTATTTAGACAGCTTTGCTAAAGGATCTAGAAAACCATTGAAGAAGATAACCTCATAAAGCTAAAGAAATCCTTAAAGTAAATAACTTATCAGTGTGGTGTCAATAAGAGCTTTAGCATGAGAGATGTACGTTGAAATGAAACACATACACGTTTATGTACTTATAATACACTCAACAAAATTACTGGTTTCTGATTGGACAGGAGGAGTACAATTAAATCCCAAATTAAGTTGCTCAATTTTGTTGAGTGTATTTTAAACAAAAAATTGTACAATCTTCTCATTCAATTCGGAATTTTAATATAGATACTTGTGATGTTTTTACACAATTTTATAACTGTTTGTAGTTTGTACAATTATAAATCTACTTTTAGTGCGGACCATATTTTCTAGACTCATGGAATTACTATGATTATACATTGTACTCACGATCTGCATTCTCATTGGTCAAGAACCTACAGATAATTCTACCAACAATGCATCAGCGAGTTTTCAGCAGTCAATAGTTTTAAATAGTTAAGACTGTTTTAGATAGTTAAAATTGTGGCCAGTTATTTGCAAAAATGACCCTGCATAAGTCAGTGGATGGCGGTTGTATGTAGGTTTTTTTTTAAATATTTTAAAGATGTATTTTTTCGAAACTCAAAGATAAAGTTAATTATAAAATTTTTTATCTTTGTATTAAAAGTTCATCTATTTGAATTATATATAATAAAACGATTAAATTGAATTCGCTTTTGATGATATACGGATATGTTATTGGCCTCAGCCTACCTCATTCAACAATTGTTTATATGTATAATTATTATTATTAACATATTTCGGAAAAATAGAAAATACAGTAAAAAATTATTTGATTTATCCTTACATTTTCTCAATACTATTTGTCAATAACAGTTTATTATTTAATATATTTTATTCAGGAATCTGAAATTTTAAAAATGCATTTTTATTCCTATTTTTTCCTCAGCAATGAATTGTTGCACAGTAATTTTACTTTTCTAAAGTCGTAATCTTATTTTTCTAAAGTGGGATATTTTCTCATTAATTTCTCCATCCATCCATCCATGCATCCATCCATCCATTTATTCTATCAATCATTTATTCATTCATTTATCATTTTATCAAACTCAAATTTTTGTTCATTCTGATATATGTGTCTTTATTCATTCGCTTTTTCGGTCATTTATTTATTTATTTAATATTCATTTTATTTAGTGGTCCTAGATGTAGTACCAGATGGCTGTAAGGGTCAAGAGTCGCCCGATACCTGGGATAGACCAGTTAGATGAATTCTGGAAGGAGTACAGAAGTATAGAAGAGAGTAGGACCCCTCAGCAGACAGAGGAGGACCATGAAGATAAAGAACCCCAAGGAGGTACATATATATTATTTTACCACCACCACTCCCCGTATGGGCTCTTCTGTGGGGTTCCCTCCACAGCCACTGCAACTACATTCTATATTTACAACATACAACACTCAACTCACATGATGATTTTTACGAAGGGAGTAAACCGGAGAACCCGGAGAAAACCCTCGTGGCAAGGGAGAGAACAACACATCAAACAAACTCAACTCACATATGATCCAGTCTGAGCCAGGGCTCAAACCCTGATGACAGCGGTGAGAGACGAGTGGCAAACCACTACAACAGCCATGCCACTTAGGTACTAAGCAAGTGTTGGGATACCTGTGGTGTCATGTCCACCATGCTGGTAGACTTAAATAAAACAGTTGGTCTTCATTCATAGATCAATCAGGGCCAAGGGTTTGTTAGTCATAGACCCTCRTCATGCGGCAGCCATGTTGGCCTTAACAATAGATTCTTGCCCATCTAGACTTGCATTGAAGCACCTCGGGATGAGTTGGAACGCGTAGAAACATGGCTGCTGCGTGATAAAGGTCTATTGGGTATTAATTAATTATTAATGAATATATAATTAATTGATAATTAATAATTCAATAAATAATTTCTTTATTATTATTTTTATTTATTTCTTAATATCATATATCAACAGGTATAATTCTGACTGCACATGCTATTGATATTGATATTTTCCCTCCCTTTCACCACTCAAGTATTAGAGGTGTTAAGAGGTTAATACTTCAACAAGGATATAATGTTCAATTATCCTCTCATCTGTTAAAGTAATTTTGTCTATTATGGACAAGAAGAGGCACAACCTCTCCCAGTGATACATGATCATGTGCAAACTTATACAAGCTCTAAATGGCTTGCGTTAAAACACCATAGTAGAGGATCTTTGTCTAATCTTGTCCTCAGTTCATATGTTCATGGATATAAAATATTGATAAGACTACTAGAGTATTGTGTTTCATTTATTCTAAGATTCTAAATACAGTTCTGTGTCCTTCAATGAATTCAGTTCACTCTCACAGTTTGGCAAGATCATTGCTTGAAGTTATATACTCTACATTGACTAACAATGAGACATTCGAAGTGCCTGTTCTTATGGCTGATTTAAGACTACACTCTTTAATCAAAGTGTAAAGTATGATCACATAGTATTGAGTGTTCAATGGAGGAACATCACTATTCAAGAAACTCTTACATGTGCATCCAGTCTTGTATATCATTGAAGCAGGATTTTGAATTGATGATCTGTATTCATGTAGTACATAAACCAGATCATGGTATGTACAAGCACTTTATTTATCTGTACATGTTTGTACAGATTTTGTCATATTGCTGATCATTCATTCTCTTTCTGGACTATTTGAAATGTAATGCAGTTTCTTAATCTGGTATCTCGTATAATATTAATACATAGCCCTTATAATCAAGATGATGTATTAAGAAAAATAATAATAATAATATCTTGTATTGTAGAGTGATGTTGCAATTAGATCTTAATAATAATAATCATGCCTTAAAATCTTACCTAAGACTTGCTACCTCATCAGAAATGATTACTGTATTGCACTTAGTTGAAGACTGGCCCAAAAATTTGAAATTTTAAAATCCCTATACTTTTCTTGATAATTTTTGAAGCAAAAATTACCTTATTTATGTATTTCTGCTCATAGGTTCACATTCTTTAGTATTTAAGCCTTTGAGTTTTGAAGTATATAATATGAGTGTTGAAATCCATCTGTGTTGACTTGCTTGTAATGTAAGAACTTGAAGACAGACAAATCACTAAGTGAAAACCATGGTGTTGTGATTGTAAATATGTAGTACTTGAACAGTTAATTAGTTTCTGGATGCTAAGGTTTGATATTACTGTATAAACATGGACTGATAGGGGTCTTTAGTCACATTATCAGCACATTACATCAATCCAATCAACTTCAAATTATTGGTGCTGTTTTGTACGATAATCCAATTGTTATGCTGTATTAGTACATTTGACCTTGACTGCTTGTAATTAATACTGTCTTTATACCATGTTTCATGTTTCTCACATGTTTACTTTGCTGGAAGTCATTTTCAAAATCAAAAAGTCAAGACAAGACAACAACTAGTTGAATATGTTAATTTTTTCCTTCAAGCAAATTTTTCTCCTGAGAAAAAAAACATTTTGAGACAAGAGTTGTTGATTTAAGATGATGAACACGAAATTTAATATAAAGGATTAAAGCAAGATTATGTGCAAATAGAAGTTTTCCATATTGTCGTGTTAATATTTTCGTATTGATAGTTGTTATTACATTATATATTTTTAAATTTGTAAATATTAGTAGTTTTATATTGAGGGCCACAAGTTTAATAGTGTAGTACACTATTTAGTGCCACCCTCAATTTAATTTAAAAATAAAGCCATTATTATTATCAGCAGTAAACA
>NW_022258281.1:565939-582904 GCF_009602425.1 Actinia tenebrosa
ATTCTTATTCTTATTCTTATTCTTATTCTTACGAGAACCGGTACCTGTGAATTGTATGCTGAAATTTTTTCATTACCTTGAATTAAAACTAATAACTTTGTTGTCTCACCCTTTAAATAATTTAATTTTCTTGCTATCATATACAATAATAATAATTAAATTAGAATAATTGCTGTACATAAGATTAAAAAAACAAGGAAATTGTTCAAACACTGTTGAGACGAAATTTCAGAAACTTTTTAGAATTTTGTCTTTCAGTTTCATTAAATTTATCTAACAGTAGATTGTTACTCACTATCCACTAGAGATTAAGAAAGGTTAAAGAGGGAAAACTTGTGAAGCATGATGTATTAATAAATATTAAATTTGTATTTTTCAGATTTATGTGAGCAAGAAGTCGAGTGGCTTAAAGAAGCAGGATTTGATGAACTTGTCAAAAAATACAGAGGTATAAAGACAAAGAATATATTGGATAATCAATCATAGATAAATATTGGAATGGTATACAGCTTGATGCTGAAGCTTTTGAGTTTCTCCCCTGGAAAGGCTGTTAGAGCTCTGTGTATTTATTAGTACATATATTATCCACTACATAAATGCAAATATTTGATTCAAAATGTTACCAGTGAAGAAAGAAATAATCAGGGTAATGGGAAATTTAAAAGAAGAAAACTAATAACAAACAGAAAAAGGTCTGATATTTGCTTACCTTTTTGAGCTTCCAAGTAGAAAATGAAAGAAGTCCTGCATCAGAAATGTAAGCCTCTATAAGCCAATATTGGGCTTCCTATGGCAAGCCTGTAACAATTACACAGGGAGCCCATCAAAGTCAGTCTGTATGTGTTATAGTTCTCATACTTTGCTTGCTTTTGACAACAGACAGTAAAGAGATAGACCCTGAAGATCTAGACGTCAAGGATATTACTTCATCCCTAACAAGGAAACAAGCAGAGGCAGTGAAAAGAAGAATCAACACCCTAAATGACAATACTAAGAAAAAACTGGGTATTTCTGTCAATGCAACGCCATTACATCCTTCAAAACATGCCGATGTTAGAACTATTTTCCCTGTTCAAACTAAAGGATTACCTAGTAATACAAGCCTTGGCTCAGAAACTGAGACAACTTCTGATACACAAACTGATTCTAGTTCAAATGTAATTTATGCCACGGCATCGCAAACCCCAGTACCTAATGCTAGACAGAATGCAAGCACCTCAGGGTCTTGGAGTCATGTGGGAAACAATATTCCAGCACTTCCTAGGCCTTTGTTACCACGAAGAGCTGTCAGTGAAGGCGTCAACTTAGTGAAACCAGGTATAGCAAGCGATCAGTCCTGCAACTATGGTATTGCTGGGAAATATTCCTCATTAGGTGATGATATTAATGGCGAGCATCAAACGAGAGAAAATAGAGACAAGGCTGGTAGACCTTTCCATCCTCATGCAGAACGGAGAGGGAGTGAGGAAATAAAAGTTCATTCAGGTATAAATAAACGCTAAAAATGCATGGCATAAATAATTAAATAAATAATGGTGTTTAGCAATGGCTTCTTTACAGAGTGGCTCATTGCATGCTGAAATCTGTTTGCAATTTAGAAGTTGGTTTTTGCAGAGGGAGAGGAACTGTAGTACCCAGAGAAAAACCCTCAAAGCCAGGAGTCTAAGCAAGTCTAGGTACTCGCATACTGAAATCGAACCTGGGTTATGAGATTTATAGATGGTGCATTATGAAAAACTCCCAGCTGATTTGAAAAAAAAAGCCACTTTTCTTCTTGAAATTGTGGACCAAATAAATAAAAATAATATTGCAAATAATTGCTGTATAAAAGTCGATGACATAATAGTTAACGAATTTTATAGTTTATTGCAATGACAGGCATGTTATTATTTTTTGCTGGTCAAGCTTCATGACGCCTTAAGTTTTGCAGTGATGTCATTTCTATGTCTGCCACTATTTCAGATTATGTCAAATTAATGTGTGGAATTCACGTAATTATTGTGTGTATAACAATTGATGGTGCTAGAATGGGTAATACATAAAATATATGTGTTTGAACCCTAAAATTGCTAAATACTATAAGTTAATATGCATGTGTTATGTACATAACATTTGATCCATCTTTGAACCTGAATGGTCTATTGAGTTATAGACTGTTTTCCTCTGTTGCATGTGCCATTTTCATGTTGAATTATTTACTTCTTCTTGGTTTATTGTCTTGTTTATTTATCTTCTTGGATGTACGCAACATTTCATGCAACAAATGTGAAGTTGAATTGCGCTCTACTCTTGCAAAATTGCACGCAACAATTTCATCCTGTGAACATGGCTGCAACATTACCTACGACATTTTGAAATTTCCAGCCAATCAGCTTGCACCAAATTTATAACTGCTGACCAAATATCTTAACATAGCAGGCTAACACAAGAAATGTTGGGTAATTTTCTTGCAATGTTGCATGCAGTGTTGTACCGTGTGTTAGCACCTTAAGTGTTGTAAGATCACTGGAGTGTCATAATAGCAGTATAATAGTGCAGTATTACACGGGTTGGATTTCTGGACCCTGTATCACATGGGAGTAGAGTTTGTTAGATCTCTACCTCTCTTAATTCTTTTAATTTAAGTGTCTTTTTTTAAGCTCTCAAGAGAAAGTCAAACTCCAGTTTCGATCTGTGAGTTGGTTGCGCCACTGATGTTGTTTTGGGGTATCTATAAAATACTCTTTATTACTCATCAGGTGTTCAGCAGGGTAAACTTCGTCATGGCTCTGTTTTCTACGTCACTGGTCTCTCCAAACAAGAGATGTTTAATGCCGCAGAGAAAACCAAAGAGTCGGTAGTTGATGATGTAGAAGACTCTAGACTTAATATCAAGGATTTGAGTGTGTCTACACCATCAACACCAGAGACAGAACAGGATACAATACATGAAAATGCCATAGATGTTCCTGATGTTAATCTTTCACCTAAGATTGTAAGTACCATATGTATAGTATCTAATGATTACCAGTATTGTGTAGTTCCAAAAATTATCCATACCCCCCTCAGGGAGGAATTTTTTTAAGACACCCCCCTACCCCCAGGAAATTCCAATTTTCTTCCATACAAACTCTGTAATTTTCGAAAATTCCAAATTCCTCTGTGGGGTGGGTATGGATGATTTCTGGAACTACACATTGCTCAGGCAGGGCTCAAAATAGAAAATTTTTTTAGCCTGCCATAGTAAAGGAGCATGGTAAAAGGAGGTCATTCCAGTAAATTTTGCATGTCATTTTATTATTCTTTGGGCAGTGCATCCTTATTTTCGCCAGGCAAACCTGAAATTTGTCCTGTCATTTGGCCACTGGCAGGCGGCTGTTTGGAGCCCTGTCAGTGCCCCAGATCCAGAATTAGTTTTAGAATGGCGTACACCTATGGTCAGGATGTTCATTTACTCAAGCATCAGTAGTGCATCAATAATGCAGTAGCTATCAGCTCATCTAAGGGAGGGTTGTAAGCAACCACTGCACCTTTAACATGTACCCCAGTTGCTATACTTTAGTTGTTAACCAATCAGAAGAAAGATAACTATATTGTTATTTATTCCATCATCTCATAGTTTAAGAATTGTTTTCTGTGTGCATGCGATTTTATCACGAATTTCTCACCTTAATTCTTTTGTTTAATTAAGAATTAAAGAAGGTTTAAACAAAAGATGGTGAGTAATTTGGGATAAAATCGCATTCACACTGAAAGCGATTCTTAAACTATGAACTGGCTTATTGCTAGGCTATTCCCCTCTCTCTCTAGTTTGTATAACTATTAAATGTCATTTCAGGTCCCTCATTGACTCTGCCAGCCGATTGGCAGGTTTTGAATAGCAACAAAGTTAGATCTAGTGTGATCAGTTTTTTTTGAAATAAAGCATTAATGCTATTTATTTTGAATAATTTTAGAATGGACAAGCAAATCCTCGTAAAGACAGATTTAAACTACCACAATTTCCAAAATTACTGGTGAGTATATTAATAATTTGAATAATTGTTGAAGATAAAGTAAGATTAGTAACTTAATTTAAATTTTGTTCCTCTATTTTGGAACACCTCCCTTCCCCCCTAACCCTACGAGAAGAAAGAGTACCCCACCCAAAACCATTAGGCTGCCATAAAACCATTGAGCTTGCTTTACCATATTTACTTGTTTAGTACCGCTGCACTTGGTATTCAATTTTTGCAGTGTTAATGCAGGGGTAGCACTTATTCAAGGGCAGCACTTAATTGAAAAAAAAAGTGTTTTCCATATACATAATGTGTAACCAATGATTTGATATAAAGTGAATACAATTAAAAATATGAAATACTATATTCACTTGCTTAAGTGCTGTGCGCTTATTGCATTTTGGGTCTCATGTGCAGCGTTAATTTGGGGGCAGCGCTTATTCAAGGGCAATGCTTATAAATTGTTTTGGACTCAGCGTGGCATTTAATTGGGGGCAGAGTGTAAACTAGTAAATACAGTCTTGGTTGTTTTTTTTTAGAATTTTACTCTAATGAAAGATGAGCTGGGTGTTACACAGATATCAGACTTCAGCAAGCAGGATATGGAGAAAGTTAGGTCACTTGCTCTGATTGAATTAACAGCTCTCTTTGATTCCCATTCACTTCCATTTCATAGAAGAAAACCTATCAAGAAAAAGGTCAAAGGTCAGCTGCATTACAATATCTAGATTTCTTTAATGATTGTGTAGTTCCAGAAAATATCCATACCCCCACCCCAGAGAAAATTTATAAAAGGGCCCTAACACCAGGAACGTTCAATTTTCTTCCTATTCTCTGCAATTTCGTTCTTTCTCTGATAACCCCCACCCCCCACTCCAAAATTTCCAATTTCCTCTTTGGGTGGGGTATTGATATTTTCTGGAATACACAATGAGGCGTACGTGTTTTATAACAAGAGTCTAACAGATTTCTACAGTCTTGAGCAGCAAGAGATTGAAATACAGTTTTGGTATATGGGCCAAAATATAATTTGCCCGTCATGTCATCAGAAAATGGCTGGCCAGAATTTTAACTTGTCTGACCAAATTTTTTTCTTGCCGGTTATTTTGACCAGTAAATTGTTAGTTGTGCTTCTAAACCTTGTTGTGGTGACCTGGAGGTCACAGGGACTAATTGAACTCTTTTGTAGCTATCTTTCTGTAATAAAATTTGTAAATATTTTTCTGACAGAAACTGGTATCTTTGGTGTACCGTTACAGTACATGCTACAGCATGATAGATCAAGGGGATATCATACTAGAATACCTATATTTTTAAAAGAGGTAGGTTTATGTAATACATCCAGTACATTCACTCAATGCTGGTAATGAAGACATGGTAATTTTGTAGTCACTAGGCAGTTGTCTATCCACTTCTGCCAGTATACCAACACTTTACTAATTAACCAATGCAAAGAATATTGTGAAAACCTTGCAAATTATCGTAACTTGTCTGGTCGTTTTGATCCATGTTGATTTGGTCCATCTATGCACATATTAAGGCTTAGTATTATGGAACAAAATGACCATTATCCCCTTCCAGTATACAACCATATATTGTTGTAATTTATCTTTGTTTAACTGGATCACTGACTAGTGCTCTGCTGTAGATACCAAGGTCTAGGCTTTGCAAGAACAAGGACTCTAAGACTTGAGGAATAAATGAATGAATTATTATCTTCTTAATATTCATGATATAATTTTAAATATTTTCACAGGTTATCTGCTACTTAGATAGATATGGTAAGGACTATTAATAGTTTTAAAGGTGTATAAAAGCTGTTTTTGTTTACTACCATTATCAATGGAGTACAACCTGTGAAGTTTGATGTCATGTTGATGACTCAAGGGCGGATCCAGAATTTTTTGAAGGGGGGGTCTCAGGGGTAAATTTCGTGGGCAAAGGAATCCCAGTCGCATTTTTACCACAGGAAGCCCATTTGACCTCAGGAATGACAGGGGGGTCGCGACCCCCGACCCTCCCCCTGGATCCACCCGTGTGACTAGCATTTCAATGACCGTCAATCAAAAAACTAATTTAAAAAAATATGATATCTTGAAGGGAGATTTTGGACTGAATTAAAGATTAAAGAGGATTAGAGGATGAATATATTAATTCAGTCAGTGTTTTATTTGATAGGTTTAAAAGAAGAAGGCATTCTTAGAGTTTCAGGCTCTACTACCAGAATAAAGGTTTGTTGTATAACAGCAGCAACAATAACACCTTGCTTAACTGTCTAGTAATAACCATGACAATAGTAACGACAAGAGCATCAACAGCACTTACTTCAACTGCACCAGTAGTAATTTCACAATGGTATCAAGACCAGCAACACTCACAACAACATCAACAACACCTACTTTAACTGCACCAGTAATAATGCCACAATGGTATCAACAACAGCAATATTAACAACAACAACAACAACACCTACTTCAACTGCACCAGTAATTAATAATGACGATAGTAACAATGATAACATAAACTGCAACATCGGGAGCAACAATATGATCATGATCAACAGCAACAACTTTGCATATATTATAATAATGGTATTGTTGACTCTTTGAATGTAACTGTGAGCTGTTTTTCATTATCCAGGCTTTAAAGGAAGAAATAGAGGAAACATTTAATGAAGGACATTTCAACTGGGAAGGACAAAGACCCCATGATATTGTATCACTACTAAAGACATTTCTAAGGTGAGCAGGAAATGAATTAGTTATCTTATATGGAGCAATGTGATTGGTTACCTTCAGAAGTAGTCAGAGTCGTGCCCAGTCAATAGGGTAAAGTTTTTATTGGAATTGAGGGGGGTGAAGGGTGGTGGGATGACATCTAAGGGGGGGGGGGGGCAGCCCAAATGTTATAAGCTAAATAGACAATTTATAAAAATGTCCTGTTTAAGGGCCATGTAAAAATAATTCAGAAAAGTTCTTAAAAAATATTTTACAGAAACTATCAATATTCATCAAACTCTGAAATGTAGGGTGTATCTAAGGTCTGTATCTCAGTCTTATAGTCTGATTAATTAGAACTAATTTTCTATTTTTGTTGTTGACTTATGTTTTGCAGAGAACTACCTTTCCCTCTGTTGACACATGAATATCAACCAACTTTTGCATCTGTAGAGAGTAAGTGAACTGGATATAATGGACATAGTAATTATTATAGGTTTGTTGATCAGATTCCAATTTACAGGAGAAAAACCCTTGAAGCAAGAAAGAGAATCAACAAGCAACTTGTTTTACATATGACACCTAGTCTGGGAATCAAACCTGGGTTGCAGTTGTGAGAGGCGAGCATTCTCAGTTACTACTCCATGGGTAGCATGGGTATAGTTCATGTCTTTCACCACTGTGAGTCCAACGGGTCAGGTCGCTGGTTCGAGCCCTGTGGTCATCACATGTAAATTGAGTTTGTTTGATGTGTTGTTCTCTCCTATGCTACGAGGGTTTTCTCCAGGTTCTCCGGTTTCCTCCCTCCGTAAAAATCAACATGTGAGTTGAGTGTTGTGTGCATAGAATATTGAATGTAGTGGTAGTGCGTGTGAGCGAAAAGTATCCCCAATTAGTGTGAAAGCGCTAGAACGACTAGACACTTAAATAAAGATAATATATTTATTTTATTTTTGTTTATTTTATTATAATTGGTCCTAGTTAAATAATTAATGAATTGTTTGTTGGTAGGTATACCAGATAGAAAACAACAGCTGCAAGCATTAAATCTGTTAATCCTATTGTTACCGTCGGTACACAGAGACTGCCTTAGAGTGAGTGATTTAATAGCCTCTTATATTTTCCTTCCTTTCTGTCTTGATTCCTCACGTCATATGCTATAGTTTGACATGTCCTTATGCTGGGGTTCATTGATTGCATCTAAAAATTTAATTATTTTAAAATAGATGAAACCACTCAACATGAACCTAGTTTGGAATTGGATTCTAAGTACCTAGCCACTTTTCTTGTAAATGTAGCTTTGATATAGACCTAGTTGATGACCTTTGGCATAATGGTTTCCCATTTCATACCATGTGTCATTCTCTTGAGAATGAAAGGCTTTGTTTCAGACGTATCCATATTCATGTGTCTTCTCTTGTGTAACAGTTAAAGATAGAAATCATACTTTAGGGAATGACATGTGGTTGACAGGGCAGAAAAACGGTTTTTGGCCTTTCGCCATAAGGACAGCTTTAGGTATTTAAGCTCAATATTTTTTTGTAAACACGATCTTTTGGAGCCAAATAGCAAATATCAAATGCGACCAAAATTTATTGAATGCATATTCGAGATATAAAGCCGTGTACTTTGGGAGAGGTGATATTTTGATCAGCAGAAAAACTGACATTTTCGTGGTTTTACATTAAGTAGATTTACTCAAATTCGACAAAATTTTGTCACAAATTTCAAGCAGCAGTGAACAAATGAAACAATTAAAAATTTGGAGTATTAAACTCAGTTAAATAAAAAAATCATAAAGTAGCAGGCTTGTCGTTTTTCTGCCCTCTCCATGTGGTCTGAAATGGGAAAGCATTTTGCCATAAAGACGTATGTAACTGGTCAGTAGATTTACATTTTTCTTTAGTAAAATAATTGATATTGTTTTCCAACTATCTAGATATTGCTTTCGTTCCTGAAACAAGTAACTTTACATGAAGAATACAACAAGATGTCACCTAACAACGTGGCCATGATCATGGCGCCAAACCTGTTTCTCTTCAAGTCTCAGAATGATCTCCAAGAGATCAGAATGGCACAGGGAACTGTGAACATTGTCAGGATGCTTATCAAATATCAGAATATACTATGGACGGTATGATATGGTTGTTTCTTTCACTACCCATTACTCCCCCTTTTCTGTATATGTCAAGTTTTAGCAGCCAAAGGTTTTTTCAGTCTTAAACTGAAAAAGTTTAATAACGACCTTTTCTCGAATAAACATACACAGAAGGAAAACGATATGCAATTAAAAGTATAATAGTTTTGACTAAGCATCGAAGCAGTGAATAAGAAGTAAAATGCAAACCAAACGATTGTGCTCAATTCCGGCACTATGGTTTTTCTTCTGCTTCCATCCCTCCTTACTCGTGGCATCGATAGGACAAAATTCCCTTGGCTTTATGTTCTACAGGTAGCTTATAACGCTACTCTATTTAACAAAACACGAAAGAAATGCCTCCGTGCAAGAATCTGAATGCTCAAGCTTTTTTGAGAAGTGTGAAACACCATTGATTAAGAACATGATAGATTTTTTTTTAAACATTGTTGCTCTGGGCTCCCTGTGCCAGATTCCTGGTAATACATAAATAGTGCCTCATTTTATTTTGTCCAACCAGATTCCTGGTTTCATGGTGATGCAAGTACGTTACTTATATGAAGCTGAAGGAACCAAAAAAATAAAAGATACCAAAGCAGTAGGTTTCAAATTTATTAAAATTTATTACTAACATTGTTCATAATTTATCATAATTTATGAGATCTGAGGGAGGAAGTAGAGGGGGGACTTGGGAGGAGAGGGGGGACTTGGGAGGAGAGGGAGGACTTGGGAGGAGAGGGGGGACTTGGAAGGAGAAGGGGGACTTGGGAGGAGAGTAGTCAGGTGGCTAAGTGGTCAGATCTATACATAGCGGACAAAAGCACCAAAATTTGCATAAATGTAGATTAGAATATGGTAAGTAATATTAGGACCGGTGCCCATTTCAATCTCTTCAGGATTCCATATTAATTGGACKTTAATTTTCTGAAAAAAGTCAGTTATGGGCTCCCTGTGGTCAATATCTTAAAAATGTGGTTTTTGGCCGATATCCTTTTCAAAATTCATATTTTTGATTCCAAATAGCTAGTACTGTTTGCTATTATCATTTCCATTAATAAATATATTTCAAACATCGAAATAATGGCGAGTTTTCAAATAAATACTTATCAAGCTGGTACCCAGTTCTCAACTCGGTCATCCAAGATAATAGACAAAAAAATACCCATTTTCTTCTAAACGTATGGCGATTTTTACATATTTCCCCATTTTCAATACTTTTAAACTTCCATACCTATAGTTTATGCAATTGAATACTATCTTGTATGACGTATCTTCGATTCAAGGGAATCTCAAACAGATATTCCTAGCTTACACAAACGCCAAATTTCTTTCATTAATGTGTGTTACTCCCATTGCATTGACACTTGCAAAGAGGAGTGCAGTCTAGGCCAGCCTTCACACATTTACATCTGGGACACTGCTACTTCATGCACACTTGAGTAATTCCTGGCAAGCCGTTGACACCTCTGCAATGGTCATTTAAACAGGCGTCCACAMGTCGTCAATCTTGTACCAGCCAAATTGATAAGGAGAAGGAATATCCTGGTTGATTATGTCACTCGTCCAGATACCTTCCTGGAGGATAACTCTCTTAATATGCTGCAATGGTGCATTCTAGAGACAAAAACGTTGGCATTACATCGGTTATATTTCTCTTATCTGAGTAGTAGGAGTATTGCCTATTGCTCTGTTGTGTCTAAAAAACAGATCCATTCTCAAATCATTGATGGAGCTGAAGGGGCTCCACTTATCGTACATGACGACAGTCATTCTTTCAAGCTTATGGAAGTGCCTCCCCGGGGTACCCAAGCCTGCCAGGCAGACCATTTGCCTTTTCCACAGAATGCAGATGTAGTGTCGCAGCCGGTAATAGCGTAGAAATGCGTTATTCATTGAACACTGAAGATAACGTCACCACTCTTGTCAGAACTGTGGATACAGATGTCRTGGTGATTCTTGTTGGGAAGTTCCATGACATGAAATCCGTCAATTCAGACGTGGATATCTGGGTAGCCYTTGGAATGGGAAGAAACTTCAAGTTCTTAGCATTAACAGGATTTGTGCTTCCCTTGGTGAACAGAAGTCGCGCTCCCTCCCTGTTTTCCACGCTATTACCGGCTGCGACACTACGTCTTCATTCTATGGAAGGCAAACGGTCTGCCTGGCAGGCTTGGGTACCCGCACTTGGGTACTTAATGTAACGACAATGTGACACCAACTTTGGAGTTCCTTGCTATACATCTATTTCAGCAGCTGACCTCAGATTCAATCCACTTCTATGAGCTTGAAAGAATGACTGTCGTCATGTACGATAAGTCAAGCCCCTTGAGCTCCATCAATGTAAGAATGGATCTATTTTTTAGACACAACAGAGCAATTGGCAATATTACTACTACTCAGGTAAGACAATTTAAAATAATATAATTAGAAATATAACCGTTGTTAATGCCAACGTTTTTGTCTCTAGAATGCACTATTGCAGTATATTAAGAGAGCTTCAGTAAGTTATCCTCCAGGCAGGTATCTGGACGAGTGACATAAGCAACCAGGATATTCCTTCTCCTGATCAATTTGGCTGCCTATTTACTAAAGTGTGCATGAAGTAGCAGTGTCCCAGATGTAAATGTGTGAAGGCTGGCCTAGACTGCACTCCTCTTTGCAAGTGTCAATGCAATGGGAGTAACACACATTAATGAAAGAAATTTGGCGTTTGTGTAAGCTAGGAATATCTGTTTGAGATTCCCTTGAATCGGAGATACATGTCATACAAGATAGTATTCAATTGCATAAACTATAGGTATGGAAGTTTAAAAGTATTGAAAATGGGGAAATATGTAAAAATCGTCATACGTTTAGAAGAAAATGGGTATTTTTTTGTCTATTATCTTGGATGACCGAGTTGAGAACTGGGTACCAGCTTGATAAGTATTTATTTGAAAACTCGCCATTATTTCGATGTTTGAAATATATTTATTAATGGAAATGATAATAGCAAACAGTACTAGCTATTTGGAATCAAAAATATGAATTTTGAAAAGGATATCGGCCAAAAACCACATTTTTAAGATATTGACCACAGGGAGCCCATAACTGACTTTTTTCAGAAAATTAAAGTCCAATTAATATGGAATCCTGAAGAGATTGAAATGGGCACCGGTCCTAATATTRCTTACCATATTCTAATCTACATTTATGCAAATTTTGGTGCTTTTGTCCGCTGTGTATAGATCTGACCAAAATTTTGCACTTAGCAACCTGACTAGAGGGGGGACTTGGGAGGAGGAGGGGGGGTTTGGGCTGTAGGAATTTTACTGTGCCAATGCCCTGTCGATCCCCTTATGCCAATGCCCTGTCAATCCACTTATGCCCCACACCAATCCTTCTTTCACCCAATAATACGATAAAGCTTGTTATTTTTTTACCATTTTAAAAGAATTAAAAAAGAAAAGAAAAAGGTTTTCACAAAGTGTAACAACCAATGGCAAAAAATAGGCAAGAAACAAAAAAAGATTGACTGTGTTTTGTTATTGTTAGGTGCGGAAGTTGATATCAAAAAAAGGGAAAGAAGCCAGTAGTAATTCACCTCAGAAGAAACACTCTATTACTGATGCAATTCCTGCAGATGTACTAGAGGTAATGAACCAGCAATGTTGCAAGTTTGGTTACTTTGTTGCTGTTATTGTTGTTGGATAGAATGAATGCAATTAAACCGTGAAATAAAATCAAACTAAATACTAACTAATAGTATCTATTTAATAACTAATAGTTGCTATCACTCAACCAGAACATTTATCATACAAAGACAAATACACAAAAGACCATTTGCATCTTTTGTTTAATAAATGTTCTGGTTAGTTGTCACTAAATAGATACTATTAGTTAGTATTTAGTTTGATTTAATTTCACAGTTTAATTGCATCCGCTCTATTGTTTCTATTGATTGTTTTGTTTTTTGTTGTTGCAGCTGTTGCTGCTGCATTTGTTGCTTCTGCTGCTTTTGTTGCTGCTGTTATTGCTCTTCTGCTGCTGCTGTTATTGTTGTTGTTGTTGTTGTTGTTGCTGTTGTTGCTGCTGTCGTTGTTGCTGCTTCTGCTGTTATTGTTGCTGCTTCTGCTGTTGTTGCTGTTGTTGTTGCTGCTGTTGTAGTTGTTGTTGTTGTCCATTCTCAATATATATTTTTTTGTATAGGCTGACCTAGCCAACAACATCATCAGAGTAAAAGCCCCAATGCTAAACAAGTTTGCCATGGTAATCCAACTGGTGAATGGAATGACTGCTGGTGATGTTGTTGACAAGTTCAAACGAAGACCCGAAGGCAGCAGTACAGTTCATTCTCGGCGGCAAGATCTGTCACATGAATATCGCAACTGTGTCAACCCTCAGGGCGAGAACAAGTTTGCACAGGATAATCATTACTTGTACGAAGTAGGAGGAAATATAGGTAAGAAAACTAAAGATATATTGCATTTATTTACCAGCTAGGAGGTCCAAATAGGGAAAAACTGTGGCTAAGTGGCTGAGGTCTTGAATATACGTTTTTTGACTTAATGTGTGTATGTTTATATTCCATGTTAAAGGGGAGCGAAGGCTGGACCACGACACTAACATGAAAGCTCTCTATAAAGTAAATCCTTCTGCTGAATGGATAATCAAACCCTTACAGGACAATAATGAAGACTAGATAACAACAACACTCTGGCAATAAATTCTGATCATTTGATTGCAAGTAGATGAATATCAAGTTACAGCTATTTCAAAAAGGGTTGCTGAAGGTTTTGTAGCATGTTTCATATCAAGCACAAGAGGTGTTATGGGCGATGTGAGTTCAATAAGTGTAAGGTCACAACAATAAGAAATTTCCTCAACTTTGTCTGCACCTTTGGTTATATAATTTCTTCTGTGCTAACATTATTAATTACATATGAATATCATACAATATCAATATTTACATGCAAAATGCAGGCAACATGCAATAAAACTTAATTGCATCAACCTTTTTTTACAAATATCTGTATTTAAATTGGTAGCAAGTTGTAGATATTATGCTGTAAGTTAGAATGATGCAGAAGTATAGTGGTATGGCCAAAGCACTGCTTGTATAGATGGATTCCATATTGCGATGAATGAAGTTGTCAAAAGTGTCACAGACAGCCATGAGCAAGACAATTTCAAGCAGTCGGTGTTTATCCTTACTTTTTGTCCAAAAGTACCTAAGCTGTTATGGCCAGCCAGGACATTTTTGACAGTGGTCATTGTATTTTGGAAACAAATTGTTGGTGCTTTGCTTGACTATAATAAAGTGTGTACTAAATCAAATCTAAAGTAGTAATATTATAATATTATCTTGTGATAGAATTTGTACAAAGATTTATCAAGAAATCTGTAATTTACTAAAATCTGACTAAAATTGCCCAACATAACATTGCATTATTTGTATTTTGAAAATAGTTATTTGTTATACTTATTTTTTTGTCTCAGACATAAAAATACATTCATTGGCACTAGCTGATTAGGTGTAGTGTCAGGTATTGTGTGTATAGTCCAGAGCTGATCTGACTTCTATCGGTGCAATATGTGCAGTAAACTTCAGGGCCCGGTTGTATGAAGGATTGGATAACGCTGATGGATAAATCTTACATAGTGGATAAATGTATCGGATAACAGCATTGACTTAATATCTAGAACATTGAATGTGGTGGTGTGCAAGTGAAAAGTGTCCCCAATTTGTGCAAAAGCACTAGACACTTGAATAAAGATATTTATTTTATTTTTCATGCGCTATCCAGGCTTCGCACCACTGGACCCAGGTTATATATCTTCTCATAATCACTGTTCACTCCACCATCTAAAAGGTTATAAGCCCATTAGTCCACGTCTGGTAATATGTCCCTGCATTTCAGCAATTTTCAATATTATATGAACGTCTTGGTAGTTACTAATAATTATAATCATAATAGCAATAACATTTCAACTGTTAAAAAAGTTTTCGGTAGTGTGCTAAAAATTGGTTTTGGGTGCCATTTTTCAACAAATCAGTCATTATCTTATTAATAGACCTCTCTTTACCTTCGTATGCCCATTTCAGACTTGACATTACCCTGAGAATGGTTCTTTAAATGAGAATGATAAAATATTATTTTACACATGAAAAAATGAACTCCCAATAGTTGCATCACATGGTCCAAGATGTGCACAGCAAACAAAGATAAAAAGGTCTATTTTGACTGGCACTGAAATGAGCACTGAAAAACTAAATCTTAATTTCCGCCTCTAGGCAAACAATTTGTGTACTATTGAAAATTAATATCCTGCAAAGACATTACCATTCTGCTCACATTTTGTGACTTTGAACTACACTTTTAATATTTTGAATTATTTTTGGAGATCCAAATACATTCATCATTATGAGATTGTGATTATTTAGCACCAGTAAAAATATTTTTCCAGTGGAAAAGAAAGAGTACCTCTAGAATTTGTGTATGTAAGCTTTGAAAGCTGATTAATTTTACCTAGATATAATTGTAAATGGTCATAAAGTCCGAGTACATATGTAGTATAAGTTCGGGCCCACCCCAAAAGATCACATGCATTTCTTTAGACAATACAAAGTTTACAAACTTAGTGTTTATGTTGTTAGTTTTGTTTACAGTTTTCAGTTGCTACATAGACTAGAGTGTAGAATAGATTGATTCCAATGTGATGGCAGATTGATCAAAAGTATTGTACAAGGCCATGAGAGAGACAAAAAGTTTTGTTTATTTTGATTTTGCCCAAAATTGCCTTGCTCTCATGGCTGCCCACAATTCACTGTTTTCATAATGGCTGACGAGTACACAAAAATGAGACCATGACCCAGTCATGTTGCAAGGTTGCACATTCAAAGTATAGGTAGATATTTTATAGCCACAGGAAAAATAAACCCGGATTCCCAAATTGGGAACACCAACGTTGGGATTTATTGTTGGGAATTTCCTTCTAATACCCAATAGAAAAACAAAATTCCCAACAAACTAACATTGGGAATCAGTGCCATGTTCCCAATTTCGTTCTCTCTGGGAACTGGATGGGAATTTGTTGGGAATTCAAGGAAATTCCCAGCAAATTCTCAATTTGGGATGCCGTTTTTTTTCCTGTGAGCACAAATTCACGTCAAAACAAAAGGTCAGACTCTAGACTTTTCTTCTATAAAGGCATTTTGATGTGCTTTTATATCTTTTACTGTGAACTTATGACTGGGTGAGCTCATTTTCGTACCCCGGTTGCCAGCCATTACGAGATGGGTGTACATGTATACCTTTGACAGCAAATATCACATCTCGGTAACTACTACATCATCCTTTATTTATATGTTCCTTATTTGTTCAGGAATCATTAACACAGACCAAAGGACAAAGACTTGCCTTGTATTTTTTTAGCTAGTTATCTCTTCTAGCCTTACAATGGTAATTCTTCATACTGATAATCATTAATAATCCATACATAGTAGATCTGATGTATTTCTCATTGTAAGATACTTATAATGTAAAAGATAATGTATAGAATTATGTGATATACAAGATTCTGCTATAGTAGCTCTTCTCTGATGATGATTGACAATATTTGTACATGTCAAATGTGTAATATAACAGATTGTATAAAATATTATACTTTCATATTTGTGAAAGTAAATACTTGATGAAAATAATAATAATCTTCTTGGTTTTACGAGATTGACCCCTCGCACTGAGTCCAAAACAAAACTGGTTTTTTTTGCATAAGAAAAGAGGGCCCATTTTTTTGTCCACCAGAAAATCAATACAAGAAAATCAAAGAAAGAAAAAATATATAAATAGATAAAAAAAAAAAAAGCAAAAAAACGTTTTCTTATCCTTTATTGTAAAAGTTTCTTTGTTTGAGTCGACTGCATGTATGTACTGCGGTAGCCTCTACTCCGGCATCTCTCTGTTTTTCTCTCTCTCAGCTTGATGGAGAGTTATGCACTCTAGAAGAGAAGAGAAGCCCTCTAGAGTCTACTGTCAGCTATAGTCCTGATGGTTGATAGTATCAGGTGGAATAGATTCTCTCGAATGTCTGGCCTGTAACTGTAATCATCAAGAAATTTGTATTACAGGAGCCAAAATGGATGGATGGATGG
>NW_022258281.1:583042-604644 GCF_009602425.1 Actinia tenebrosa
GGTTGGATGGATGGATGGGTAGATGGATGGATGGACAGATGGATGCAAGGGTGGGTGGATGGGTGGATGGATGGGTGAGTGGATGGGTGGATGGATGGATGGGAAGATGGATGAATGGACAGATGGATGCAAGGGTGGGTGGATGGGTGAGATAGGTGGGATGGGAATAGTGGAAAGATTGTTTGAAAATTGGGGTCAGGTGTTAGATGAATGGCTGAAGCAATAGATGGGGGATCGGAAGGATGGATGGAATTCAGAGTAGATGGGTGGGAGTTACAGAGGATGAATGTGACATGAGGTTGATTTTTGGCATCCCATTTATTCTTTATGCTACTTTATCATTATTTTTTGAACAATCTACTGTAAAGGCATTGAGACCTCTGTTTAAATGCAATGAATAGGAAGGATGATGGAACAAATACAAGGATAGGATAAGTTGAATGGGATGGAAGGGATGGAAGGGTCGAATGGGATGGAATAAGTGGATGGATAAATTATACAAATTATGTAAATAAAATGAAATGAATCTCTTTGCCAAATTCATCACCTTTAATTGTTTCTTGAATCGAACTTTGTTCCACGCTGCCTTACACAGAGAAATAAGCTGAAAAACATCAACATTTTATAAGACAGTTCTGCGGGTATAGACCCATGCAAATTACATGACGTCAAAGCAGCTCGATCTGGGGGACAAAACAAAAAAATTCCAATCCCCTGAGAATTGGAACCTATTGCTTTGTCCCTCAGATTGAGCTGCATTTCAAAGTGGTGCAGTTTCACATGGTTGGTAAAAAATACAAAAGGTTACCTTTTGATCATAAAGCCCATCAGAAACAGCTTCAGCATATTGCCGTCTGGAGAGAGAAATAAATGAGATGATTGGCACCCAAAAAACAATGTTTACTACCCAAATATGAGGTAAGGTTGAGGTTAGGGTTAGGTTGGGGGGGGGGGGGGGGGGGGGGGGGGTGCAGTTGGGTTTTTGCAATTTGTAAGCAAAAACTTATATGACCCCTTCCCAACCTGAATTTTGTTTTTTGTTTACATGGCCCACTATTAAAACAGGATAATGTTTTAAAAATTTCTTATACACTTCCTATTTAGCTTATTATTTTTGGGGTTAGCCACCCTTAATTGCCATATTTTAAGATGTGGTACCTTCTTAAATCTGACCAGCCTGCTCATGCTCGTAAAAAGTAAAAGCTCCCTTGGTCCAAGGGTGTGGATTGAAGAATACTAGTGTAACTAGCTATTCCTGTGGAATGCATAATACCTGATGATGACAGAAGCTGACTTAAGGTGTCCCCTTTGAACCAGGCTCATAGCCAGGAACAGGTTGCACTGTGCTGTGAGGATTGGGTTCTTTAACTTGGATGCAATCACATACTGCTGTTTGGAAATGTCACCAGCTTTCTTAGACTGCAAAACCAAAATATCACAAGACACCTCCTTAGTCTTATGAATAAAGTTTTCCTATTTCAAATCATGTGCAATTCTCTTAACAAAAAGTATGATGTTTTGGTTTTCATAAACAACCATTGTATAGTCCAAGAAATTAGCCATACCCCTCCCCCTCCCCTCCCCCCCACAGAGGAATTTGGAATTTCTGAGGGGTGGGGGTAGGGGGTCCAAGAAACAACAAAAAGTACAGACATTATTGCATGGAAGAAAATTGAAATTTCTGGGAATGGGGGGAAGAGAGGTGGGTTTTAAAAAAATTCCTCTTTAGGGAATTTCTGGAAGAAAAATAATCTAGGTAATGACACAAATGGTATGAAATGGGAAAACTATAAATAATAGCCCATGCTAAAGATTGTTTATCCTTGCCATTAATTTATTGAACATAAAAAAGGTACATGGTCACAGACTATTTTGTCATCTTATGTACTGTAGGGTTAGGGTCTAAACCATTTACTCTTACATCTTATGTATGCTAATTAGAAATAAGGGGCCCTTCCCCCCTCCCCTCCCCATTTGGGTCGCTACGCAGGCTAAAGGAGTCTATTGATTTACTTACCGAAATAACACAATTTTCTCCCAGTGAAGAATAAGCACCTCCAAGTGTTGAGAGCCACGACATAATATCATTCAAGTGTGCAAATTCTACCAACAACGGCCAAAGTTTTTCTGACCTGAAATATGGAGCAGAGGAAAATAATTTGTGATTAACTACATGAGACTACCAACAAGTAGAAGGGTGGTGCAGCCTTATTGCACTTGCCTCTCACCTCTGGGGTCTGGAATACGTTGTAGGCATCACATTTTAGTAGAGTTAGGTCCCTCCATTGATTTGAGGGTTTTTCACTGAATTCTCTTCTCTCAAAACTTAATGAGCTAAATTTCATCCGTTCAATCTGTGAGTAAGCTATGCCCTGATACATGTAGATCGACCCAGAAGTTGTTTCAGGTTATTGATAAATTTGAAGGTTACATAATTTGCTAAAGAGTTAATAATATATAATAGTGTTAAAGCTTTGCTAAGCATGGGAAATCTCTAGCAACGATTTTCAATATTCTGCAAACTTGGTAGTTTCAGGGTAATCCACAATTGGCAGATCGAAGCCTGGGAGTGGATTAACAAACAATGAATGGTGAGATAAAACAAAGAACGCAGCTCACATGTAGAACAATACACATTGTTCATCATAATCAATGCTTTCTTTGTTTTTGTTATTTTGTCCAATCCCAAGCTTCGTTCTACCAGTGGACACCGACCCTATTACAAGCTGCATGGTGAAATTTGGTTTTTCCCTGCCGTCAATCAAAAATAATCAGTAGGTTTTATGTTTTTGACTGGTGTAAGTAAAAAAACAATTTTCACAACAAGTCGTTGAAAATGTCTGAGTTCACAGAATATCAAAAAAACAAAAAAAGACATGAGGCTGCTGTCCAGCCTTTCTAAACTTTAACYAAGTCTAAAACTTCAATTAGAAACATTTATAAATTCATTCATGGTGACTTACCATCGTATATCAGCAGTCATATTTAGAAACTTTAAAGGCATAACATGTATATAAGCGTTTGTCTTCAAACAGGTACATGTATGGACTGTATTTGCATTAACATTTAGTATGTGAAGGCTTAAATAATTATTATATACAATTTTGCTGCCTGATGTATCTAGAAAATACAAAGTGAAATGATCATTAGGGTTTTGACTGAATGTGTTAATAGGATATCATACTAATATGAGCTTCATTTTTTTCGTTAAAATAAGTAAATTATAAAGTGATTTTACTTTTACTTGGAAAGCCTTCCTTACCGACGATTTTTTCTTCAACTTTCCACTGTTTATAAAGCCATATCGTAAAATTCATTAAAAAAAAYTTGGATTGGTTGAAGAGCTTCCATAAGATGGCTGCTAAGACTGGATCAACAAACAGAGAGATATCAACCGAGATTGTGTGGTTGTTATAACCACGCTTCTTTGGCAGATTATTGGCTGATTCTCTCACACAACATTTTATAGACCTATTACGAACTTCTGTCCCTCTAATCGTGGTTATTAGACGCATAGATTGTGCCATAATTACAGAGAAAAAAAATCTTACATATTCTTCAAATGACATTCAGAATAGAAAACCGTCAGGCGTTATTTACTATTTTCACATGGAGAATGGGTACGAACTAAAATGTATAACCTTCAAAAAATACTTCACAAGGACTTTACAAGAAAATTGCTTTAATTTATGTGCTAAAGTCGTCAGAAAGCACTATTTTCTAGTTTCAATCGAACGAGGCGGAAATTCGAGAGGAATTGAATACTTAATCTTATAAAGGAATCAATAAAAAACGTTTATTCCAGAAGATCTACACAAGTGTCAGGATGGCCGAGCGGTCTAAGGCGCCAGACTCAAGGTTATTCCTTCCCAAGTTGCTTGGGAGCGGGCGTTCTGGTCTCCGAATGGAGGCGTGGGTTCGAATCCCACTTCTGACACATCTTTTTTTCCTAAATTTTTTCTCTATTGACGGATATGTATAAACATTCTATGATGTTTTCTTTCTTTTTATAATCATATTCTTTGTTGTTAACAATATTTCTATTTTTTTTTTAATTTTCATATAATTTGTTAAAAAGTTATATAAATTATATTCTTATATATTGCATTTTTTTACACTAATCAGTTTATATGCTATCTCTATTTTTTTTTTTCTGGATTTACTCTTTTTGTCTATAAAATATTTTCTTTAATAATAAATTTTTCTCTTTTCTTGTTTTTCCTGGCCTTCTTTTTATATCAAAATCTTTAAATTTAGGTTTAACGGGGGAAAGAAGAAAAAATTAAAGATATTATATCTATATCTATATCTTAAAAAAAAAAAAAAAAAAAAAAAAAAGAAAAGAGAAATCTTTTGTCGCTAAGTATTTCTTTAGCCAACTAAAACCCCTAAAACAAAGATCCCTATACCCCAACATATAAATTTTGCCATCATCAGCATTTGAATTTTCAATATTATTTTTCATTTTTTAAGCAGGAAGCTGATCGTCTTTTGCATTTTATCACGTTCCACTCAAAAGCAGCAAACTTCGCTTCCTTGACGTTCGAAAGTCAATGATGTAATAAATCATTCGGTAATAATATGCCAGGTATAAATGTAATATATGAAGAAGGTCATATACATTAACCCAATAATATTGGCTAAGTCGCCAAGGAAACCGGCTGGCAAATATAGGCTGAATGTCACGTGACCATTTCACTAGACATACACCTCTATTTTTGCTAAAAATTTTCAGCAATTCTCAAAATAAAAGTAGGCAAAGTAATTAAGAAGTTTCAGTCGCAAACAAGTTCCAAGCCAATGATTTTGATAGAGCTCTCGAGATAGAGCTATACGTTGCCGGTCACCGACTCACTCATATATGAAGGTCAGGGCACTTAGTTTTATCCGGCATGCTTGTTACTTAAAAGACTCACTGAGACAAAGATACCACCTGATGTGTCTCGGATCCAGTCACAATTTTGGAAACAAAGAAAATGAGGAAGATGAAAAATAAAGATACGATGGACAACTAAGCAAGACAAAGTGAAATTTAGAAGTGTTTTACCTGCAGCTTGCGGAGACAAAAAAAAATCTTTGTAATCAGACTTACTTATTATGAGAGTGCTCTAAAATAACGATTAATGTTTGCAAATCTATAATATACTCATTTTACTATTTGCTTTACTATGACACTAACAGTGTTTATGGGGCTCCTGTGTTTTGTTTTTTTTTTTTTTTGTTTTTTTTTAACACACGTGCCTTGTGCCCAGCGGCATCTGTCTGGTCCAATCAAAATGGGATATTCAATGGTGTCATAGTGACACGGCTGATACTAAAATATGATTGGAATTTTCTTCCTGTTTTCTAAGAAAGACCTTCAACAGACCTCAAGATCAAAAGAAAAGATAGCAAGCATTCGTTATACCTATTTTTTCACTCTCTAAATCAAGAAATATCATTTTTCTCAGCTATATACAGCAAACTCAATAATAATGAGTGTAAAAGTTATTTTTGAAAATCTATAAACGACGGCAAAAGAAGACTGTTTTTCATCAGCTATAAAACTACTCGATCAAGGAACTTGCGTGGTCAGGAGACGGTAAGACAAAAATATATAATTTATATTTTTATTGTTATATTCTGTTATCCTTTTTTTCGACGAAATACAGCGTACTGCGTACTGGCTGCGTGCATATTTATTGCTATACTGTGGATTGCATTCACTTTAAGATTTAATGTATATCATACTGAGTTTTATAAGCGAAAGCTGCCGCCCGGTCTTTTCATAGTTGGGAGTATCGAGTCATAGTGATACCTAATTATCCGTACGTGAAGAAAATATACTTATTCAGGCTTTTGCCAAAATAATGCTAATACGCTCTAATTTTAGAAATGAATCTTTAACTAGGAGTTTATATTGCTATTCTGTCAAGAATTCTGAAAGGGTGCTTAAATTTATGTTTATCTCTATATTTATTTATTTATTTTTCATTTTTTGGCGATGATACGGAAAAACTGCGTTGAAGTAGAAATGACTGCATGTCCGCCCTAATATTCTGACTCTTGTTGAAACGAAATAAAAGAATCAGCTGCAAAAACATGAGACTTTGCATGCACTGCACGTAAGGCGTCAATGCACTCGGATACTGATCAGGATCACTCACTAGTCTGGTCACGTGCTTTCGTGCTTTCAAAGTTGTTTTGTTCATTTTCACCAGTGAAATATCCACTACACTAATGTTTTTTTTCTTCTGCGCTTACCGATTTGGTCCGATGCCTACCCGTCAATTGGCTGTCAGAAATTACGCAACTATAATTTTCGTTCTTCACGTCGGCCTTTTAACGGAAGTCACACAATTTCGATTGTACTTAGACCCCATCTCTTCTGTTTATTCTAACGTGAGATATCATTAAGGTAGTGCAAACTATCAGAATCTTTTCAGAAACTCATATTCTATTTTGTTAACTCGCTTTTTCACTAGAACTGCAGGAGTCTAGGGGGTCACGCATTTTGGGTTCGGACACTGACGCCACAAAGGAAGTGTTTGAAATTTCTGGTACATTCGTCTGCCATATCCCCACCAACGCGCGCCCCTGCCCCATATATGAACATACAAATGCACTTCCATAAAATGTTTTAGTCTAAACATGAACTGATGATATATTTCGAGTTTTTAAGCGAGTCTCGGCTTGTTATCGTTAACGACACAAAATTCCACCAAACTGTAACGGACGAATAAGTGATTGCGAAAGAAAGCTTACATAGAGGGAATCAACCGGAACGTTCAGTGATCGTGCAAAATGAACATGTATAAGCTGCACGAACTGATTTCTTCGTTTAGACTTCCGTTTTCGCTGAACGGGTTTACCTCATGTGTTCGCTGTGAAATTCATAAAGAAGAAAAAGCCGCTGACCACAGACCAGGAAAAAAAATTATAAATGGCTCTGATAGAAAAGTTAAAGGTTTCGTGATACGTGCTCGTTACAGGGTTTACTAGTTATTGACTGGTAAACCAAGAAAAACGTACTAAGTCGGAATTAATGTTTTTCGAGGAAACCTATCTTAAATAGTTGACTAGTTTACTGCATTGTTCGATTCAGTCGTTGGAAGAAAGCAGTGTCATTCTCATAAATAATATGCTGAAATGGAATTCTTAACTGGTGGGAAAAAGAAAAAAAAGAAGGAAAAAAAAAAAAAGGTGGGAAATTAAAATTCTCGGAAACAAAGGATGAAAGAAAATGACAAAAAATGACACAAGAGTAATCTTGCTTAATTGTGCTTAATCATTTAGAGAAATAAGAAATGAAAAATGACCTTGTACTGTTCGGCTTTAGCGTATTAAATTAATACTTCCTCGTTACAGACAGCTAGATCCTGTTGGTAGGTGCTAGAACAATACAAGACAGGACTTGCAAAACGTTTGTACACTTGTATGAAAAAGGTACCGACGACCGATTAGGTTTGATTGACAGCAGCGAAAAGTCAAATTTCAGCTTGCAGCTCGCAGACACAGAGTTTGCATGTTTATGAAAACTGAAGTAACAAACTTGCAATAATTATAGACGTCAAACAATGATCACGTTCTCAGAGTAACATCAGAAGTGGTACCATTATATTGTGAAGAGCCTCGGAAGGAAAAGGAACACAATGGAATGATAGAATACTGAGCTTAGTAGTCTAAAATCTAAACATGTTTTTTCTTATACTCTTGTCCATATTACATTGCATGGGGTGTGGATGGGGGTACCCGATTAACAGTTAACTATACTACTGTTAAGTTAACTATGCTGTTAATTATTTTAAAAGTGCTGACCGTATAATKTTAACCAAAATAATGAATATCAGTTAACTGTTAACTACTAATTTTTAGGCCAATCGTTACCCCCATCCACACCCTCTTTCATTCCATTCCATTCCATACACCATCCTTCCTTCTTTCCTTCGATCCTTTTCTTCTATCCATTTTTTCTTTCGTCCATTCATTAGTTAATCGACGCGATATCTCTCATCCATTTCTCTGCCTCTCTGACGTTTTTCTTTCTTTCCTTTTCCCAGTTTATTATTTCATTTGTTCTTTTAAATCATAAGTATTTTCCTTCGCCAGTCTCTTTACTTATCTTAAGTTCGGTATATTAAGCCGTCTTTACTGAGATAATTGTTCATAAGGAATGCTTGCATAGAATATTCATAATATTGATCAGATTCACAAACAGTTTTTGTTGTACATCCTGGGTAGTCATGGATGCGCCCATGCAAAATATCATGATTTCCAACTTTGCGGGGTCAAGGTAACGTTAGAAATCTTTTTGTTCAATCATGTTTGTTTTTGACCAAATCTTTTTGTTCAATCAGGTTTGTTTTTGACCAACGTACGAAGCTTATGTACTACTTGCTTCCTGTAATTTGTATTAAAATTGTAAATAATTTACCATTCAATCTGCCTAGATTAGTTTTTACTATTTGCAACAAGTTGTTGGGTTTTTGTAAATTTATTTATTGTAATTGATAAAATAAAAACGTAAAGCGTAAAGTGACTGTATCGGTCAACTTACGAGTAGGCAAACGCATTAATTAGAGGTTTTGTAGGAGGGGGGTGGGGGTGGGGGTGGGGGTGGGGGGTGATCCCAACATGAATCTCAGTTAACGTAACTCCGTTAAAGACCTCTACCGCCTACGGCTTGCTACGGAACATCCTAAATACCGTATCTATATTAAGCTTCTAACCACTCCTATAAAAAATTGTAAAAAACGTGCGAGTTTATAAATCCTGCGCTAAATCAGGGTTTGGTTTTTTACATTTTTTAAACTGATGATGATTCACCTCAGCAAAAACCGGCGTCGAAATATAGGAGGTCTGTCTGCAGACATGATCACAAAGGGTTGCGGGAACTGTTGTGGTTTAATTTGGACAAAAAACACGATAGTGTTTTCATAAAGCAGACTTTGAATTATTAGTTTAGGAATGCCGACTTGTTTAACTCCGAGGTCAAACTATTGGATTATTTTTATTGATAGAGGCTTGGGACCATGCTATCAAATTATTGCAAATTATTATTGTCAATAGTTTACTTTCGTAAACCTCCGTGTTTCAGCTAAAATATACTTCCCCGAACTAAAGGAAACTGTAAATTCAGACTCCTGTAACGCGCAATAGCCGAAGATTTACGTTGGAGCCTAACGCTTTGTCGAGTGTTCGTGAAAAGTTCGGACGTCGAGTCACTGACTTCCTTGACGACGCATTTTGACGCATGCACTTTACTAGCAACTTCCAGTGATGTAATTCACTAAGGAGGGGGGTCGGGATCAAAAATGTCACGTTCAAAATATTACCCTATAAAGAACTCAATGTTCAAATATCCTTCAGAAATTTAAGGAATATTATCTAAGTACAAATGCACGGTTATTTTTTGTGTGAAAAAGTCTCATTTTAGGATCTTTTTCACTATAAAAAGTTGTTGTAACTAGCCCCCCTCCCTCCAATAAATTTTGTCGCAAGCGTGATAAAAGCAGCTATGACGTAAAGGGAAATTTTAGATATGTATATTATTGACCCCTTAAAATAAATATCGATGACATAAAGAAAGAACTTTAGTTATAGATAAGCTGTAACTTCCTGGTTGCGGACTATTAGTTTCAAGAAATGTAGGGATGAACAGCAAAGCATCGTATCTAACCGAAATCTTTTTTTCCTCGTCATCTAATTCTCAAAGATACAATTCAACATGGCGGATATTCGTGATATCGCCGTCGACCAAGACAAGAAAAAGGCCGTTTCTGATGCTATAGAGAGAATAAATCAGCTGTTTAATGTCCAAGTTTCTCTCAGTCCCACCGAAGCTGTTGGCTTTCAGTGGGTTCAGCTCAAAGGACGCATAGAAGACATTGAAAATGCGAAGGTTAGTAAGCTAAAAACCTATAATTTCCGTTGTTCTTCATGACCGTTCGTCGTTCCTCGTGCTCAAAATATCCCCGTAGTTTCAAATATGATTTGAATATAAACAGAAAAAAGCCGTTGGAAAGCTTATAACGTCCTGGAGAATTAATCTGTACAAAGAAACAATGCAATAGCGTCTAACTTCCGCTTCAATAGTGAGAAAAAACCCCTTCTGGTAGCTTCATCAATAACAACAAGTTTCGGAATTTATGTCTTCAATGCTAAAGCGATATTTTTTAGTCGAGTTTCCTCTTTCTCTGTTGCTGTTTAAACGCCGTAGAACATGCTTAGACCTAGCTCAACGAGCTTGTGTTAAAGTTGTGTATTTTCGAAAAATAGAGATGATTGCGAGGTTTTAAAGAGATTTTCATGGATTTTTTTAAAATAAGCTTATATTTTAAGATCTCACAACCGTGAGAATAAGTTTTTTTACGACTAAGGAGTGGTGTTTTACGTGGACTATGTCGAAGTGTTGATATATTTAGCTCTGAGATTCAAAATATTGTGAAAAATCTCAAGTTTATATCATCTCTTTTTACTATATTTTTCTTCTACAGAACTACATAAATTCACTCTGTAAGCCTGAGATAGAGGATGTCAAAGTCTCCATTCCAGAGGAGTACTTTGATGCAATTTCAGAGTACAGAAACCATGTAGAGAAAACCTCTGGAGCTGTTGTACTGTTTTCGTCACCAAAAGAGGCATGTATTCAGGGGAGTGAGATGTCAGTAGTTATTGCTACTTCTGCTATAGAAGAAAGAATTAATGAGCTCAGAGCTGGAGTAAATGGCCTTCCTCGTTTGATGAGCAGTGGTAGCATTTCTCCACAACAAAAACTTGAACAGGAAAAAGTTCAATCCACTCCAGTGCCTTATATTGATCCTTCATTGGAGGAATTTGCAATTAAGCTGGGGTATTCTAAGGAAGATATTCATCAAGTAGTTAAGAAACAGGGCAAGGAGGTTGATCAAAATACTTTATTAAGAGAACTTATTAAAGTATCATCACCTAGCTTATTACAGCGAGCTAAACCTGAGTATGCTGCACATCCAGGGCTTAGCAAACCTGTGTCACATAACAAAGATGAAGTGGTGGCACGTGGAACATCGAATAGGGCTGCTATACCACAATCAAGGAATGAAGAAATAGTGGCTCGTGGAGCAATGTGTCCACCTGGCCAGAGACCATTTCCAATGGAGTCTACTAGTTCACAGGGTGTATTCCTGCCCTTTGATAGACAGTATCTGAATGATAGACCAGAGGATGATACATTGATGTACCAACAAGTCATTGGCAATAGTTCAGCCACTGTTGACAGTAACTCAGATTTGAGGCACATTGTTATTGATGGAAGCAATGTTGCAATGAGGTAAGAAACAAAAAACAATACTACTCAAGATCTGGAAGATTCATTTAAGATTTTTTAGTTTTTTCTAGAAGAAGAAACTCAATAGGTTATGTAAGGGATACAAGCCATCACCTGATGCTTTAGTCATGTGGCAACTTATCATTCATCGAACTTCTTATTTTGCTGAGACAGGGTCATAGGTCTTATAAGATACTGTAGGTGTATTGTTTCAGGGCTATAGAATTTCAAAAAGCTCTTTTTCTAAAGCAAAAACTTCTTATAAAATGAATAACCAACAAAGAAGCATCCCTGAAATTTATATCTAGGTAATTCTAGAATCGTTTCTCTGAGTTTAAAGACGTTTTTATAACATTCAAAGCCCACAGATCTGTTTTGAAGAATTGGCTTTCATTTTGCTATGGAAGACAACTTGATCAAGGGTCATAGCTGTTTATTCATGCATTAGCCAATCAGAAGGCTTGTTCTATTTTGGGCTATATTTGACTTTGTATTGAACAATAGTAAATGATTGACAGTCACTTCCCTATGGACGGGAAGTGGTTCTAGAATTACGATTTCTTCTGTTCTCACACATCTTAAATTCAACACTTCCAAAAGGGTGGAATCTATAAAGAAGTACTTCAATAAATTCCCTTTTAGGAACATTTAAGAGAAAACAAAAAAAAAATCTCAAAAATCAATAAAATTCCAAAATTTTTGGCAGCTGTTGAAGCCTTGCATGACCAGTCAACAAACAGGAAGTTCAAATTTTTAATCTGTTTAATTTTTGCATACTTAATTCTGGCTCAAATTTTATTACACCTACCTGGGCTTTGTTAACTTTTATTCCATATGTATTCCTTTTGCCATAATAATAAAAAAGATTTTTTTTCTTTTTTTTTCAAATTGAATTAAGTTTTAGGTCCCTCATTATTTTTTCATTCCTTGGAAAAAACTGTTTCTTCTTATAAAGAGATTATATAAGCCAGATTTGATTTTTTTTTTTTTTAAATTTTTTTATAAAAAAAATATGGGCTGTAATTTATTTCTTCCCGAATAATATATTATGATCATGGTCTGTTTTCTTTCGCAGTTAAAAGTTTAAGTGCCGTGGACATAAACCATTTAAATAATTCCATTAATTAAAGTTATATATTAAGATGTTTTTTTCCCCTCTTAACAGTCATGGTAACCAGCAATACTTCTCTTGCATGGGAATCAAGATCTGTGTGGACTATTTTAAGAAAAGAGGACATAAAGAAATAACAGTATTTGTGCCTCAGTGGCGGAAAGAATATCCAAAACCTGATGCTCCGATAAAAAATCAGGAAATCCTTACTGAACTCGAAGCTGACCGACACCTTGTGTTTACCCCATCAAGAAGGGTTAATGGCCGGCGGATAGTTTGCTATGATGATAGATTCATCTTAAAACTTGCAAATGATACTGATGGTATTGTTGTATCAAATGATCACTTCAGAGACTTGTTCAATGAAAGCCCACAATGGCAAGAAGTCATTGAACAGAGGATCTTAATGTACTCTTTTGTCAATGACATTTTGATGGTACCCGATGACCCACTGGGTAGACATGGACCCAAGCTTGATGACTTCTTAAGAAAAGGTACTGCAACTCACAGAAGAGTTTGTCCTTATTTGAGAAGATGCACTTATGGACTACGATGTAAATACTATCACCCAGAGAGGGATCACTCTCGCAAGGGAGCAGAAGCCAGGACGTTTGCAAGACCAGAAGTCCCAAGACAAGACTATACAACGGAACAGTATCACCGCAGTATGAATGCAACTAGTAACTATCCTGCTCTGCCAGTAGCTCAACACAGTGGGAATAGAAGGTTCGTGGATGGACCAATTGACCGAGAAAGACATGTAAATTCAGCCAATATTGAAAGAAACGACTTTGATGGTGCAAGATCTGCTACTTTCCAACGTCTCTTGGCTGTGTTTCCAGAAGAAAGGCAGGAACTTATCCTACAAGTAATGAGGGACAACCCCCATGCTGACTTGAACTATTTAGCTGAACTCATTGTGACAAGAAGTAATTCTTAACTACATTCAATGGCCTTCAGAGCTTGAGGGTTCGATCCTCTAGGTCTCCCAAGTCTGTTTCGACTTCTCTAATCCGTGTAGCCTCAGCTTTGAATACTTTTAAGAAACAGAGCACTGATGGAGAGAGGGGGTAAAGTGCCCATCATCAGCTTCCATGGATAGCAGTTGAATATCAACTGAAGGAACTACTGACATTAAATATAGGTATTTTACTTTTTAATATAGAGTTTCCAAATTGGATTCCAAATCGTAGATTCTGTTGCTTGAATCTCACTTCAGAAGTTAGTGATGAGGTTTTACACAGGGCTTGTGGTGAAAGAGAAAGTCATCCTATATCCTTATTGGCCAGGTGCAAATGCCATTAATTAATCAGACGCAGGCAAGTAATTTAAGACAATGGTTGATAAGTGCCTAAAGATTTGAGCAACAGTTATCTACATGAGAGTTTTATAGAGGAACTGTTAGGTTCCTTGCTTCATAAGACTGTACAAACTTAACTGAATCTTCCAGTTAGCTTCGTTTTCTCTTTTGATCAACTCAAAGGTTGTTTCAGGGTTTGATAAAATGTGAAGAAGACTTTTAAGATTTTGCATTGAGAAAATGTACTGCCAGTCCAAATCAGTTTGAATCAGTATATATTTGATGACTCACAATGATTTTCCTAAGATGATGGTAAACCAATACATTGTCATCTACAGGAAAATCCATATTTACAAATGCCACAAATATATATGTAGATTGTTTACATTATTTTGAAAAAATCTAATGAAATATGTTCCACTGTGAAAATGACACAGGGAAAGATGAAAAAATATCTGGTTAAATACAAGACAAATTTAAATAGCATTTTATGTCATAATTTTATCTTTTGCTAGGGTAATGGTTGACATATGTACATGTACTGTATATACCATAATTGAAACTGTTTAGTTAACATTCAACTGACTCCTCTTAAAACTCCAGTGTAAGCAGAATTAGCCTCAAATCTAGGAGTTGCTTGTTTCATTATTCTAATTCCTGATTTTGTCTACCGACCTCAAGTGAGGCTGTACAACGTAATCACTAGAGTTTTAAGAGTCGTTAATCTTTTTTGAATGTGTGGTATTCGTTTTCTCCACACAAAACAAGTTTGTTAGAGTGGTTCTCATGTTTCTCTTGCCCTTGGCTTCTGTAACTCAAAAAAAATGTGAACTTGGCCGTTGTAAATGATGGATGGAAGCCAAAACAAAACACAAAAAAAACTGATGCCTTAAGTGTCAGGGCTGCTGAAACATGAAAAGGCCAATTCATACTAGATTAAGAATTAGAGTGTGAGTTTGATTGCACTCAAGATGTATACTTATTTTAAAAGTATTGTTACATGACGTTTCTCTCCGTGAGAGTAAAATTATATTAGACTTATTCTGCATTTGTATTAGCTATTGGGTTAAAAATGAGAATAAAAATTAAATTTTTAAGAACAATTATTTGTTAGTTTTTTGTCTCATTTTATTTATCCACTTTTTTTTAGAATCTTTGATATTTTTCTTGCTGATGTTAGGAAAGGGTATTCTGCAGTTTTCTCCAAAATAGATGACTGGGAGGAGTAAGGAGGGATAGAATGTGTGTGAAACTTAAGAAATGCATGCTGAAAAGTGCAATCTGAAAAGAGATGCTGATGGGGGAAAAAATTTGATTGAAACTTGGAATAAAGGCTATTATGCATCATCACGTAACCATGACACGAGGCAGGAACAATGGCATCTGATTTACATGAGAAAGAATTCAGTCTCGCAGTGGGAAAAGACTCTATTGTTGTGCCTGCTGTTATGGCTGCCATAACGTGATGGTACAAAAACTCTATAAGAGCAATAGAAAATACTGTATTTTATCTGTGAATGTGATCGATGAGGCTTCCTCTGGGTTCCCTGTGTTTTCCGTTTCCGCCGCTTGCGTGAGGAGTATTATTTAGAGCCGCTTGCGTGACGGCGCCTTGAGTGACAACCTTTAGAGCGGCTCTTGACGACACTAACAATCATGCTACAAAGATCTTTAGTTTCACATCTATCAGATATTTGTTTCATTTATTGTCCATCTCTGAAAAAAACTTCATAAAAATTGTTTTACATGTAGTGATAAATGTTCGTGACTGTCACGCTAGCTGCACTCGCAGCACGCTGCTCTTTCTAAAAGCGTACAGGCCTGAGGCAGCTCCACTAAGCAAATTACATAACATATTAGAACCTTGTTCTTAGTGTTTTTGAGAGTAAAAATTGCGATCTATAGCTCGATGGATTCCTACGCTACAAATAATGGTGGTGTTGGCAAAGACAGCAGTCTATATGACTTCGAGCCCGCCAAAAAACTCCGTGAGCTCGCTAAGATTAATGGCTTGGAAATGGCTTCCAAAGATTTTGCTTCTCTCATGGACGAACAAGATGAACTCCATGAGCTAAGGAAGGAGTTTTGTTATCCATTGAATAAGGAATCACCGCATGGTGAGTTTACAAGGTCTTTTAGTGTTTATTTGAGAAAGATTTAACCTAAATGAACTGCACTCACACCTTAGAAGTATTTGTTGGTACTCTCCCTTGATTCAAGGATTTACTCCAGTTTTCTCTTTTCTACAAAATCCAATGCCCCATGCGTGAGTATATAAAGCAATAATATTAATTTATTCGCACCTTTTGTATGTACTATGTTTAACAATACATAAAGAGTTACAATATTTGTCGGTCCTGTTTATAACATGGGAGAGAAGTAGCTTTCTTTTAGATATTCCTAGCAGTAGGATCTTCCTGCCTCGCGGGTGGGAAGATCCTAGCACCAGGGATAAAGTTTACACCTCTTTTGTCATGTATACTGAATGTATGGTTGAATTGATTCACCTGGTTCTTATTTCATCCTCCTATCATGTAGGCCTTGGCCATTGTGCCCTAACTTTGATAAGCCCAGAGGTTGTTTCAGGGTTTGAACAATACATTTTATATATGCACTCATAAATAAGCTCAATATACTAATAAGCCTTTTCATAGTTTAAGAATCGATTCCACCACTCATGCGATTTTATCCCGAATTTCTCACCTTTTGTTTAATTAAGAACAAAAGAAGGTTTAGACAAAAGAAGGTGAGGAATTTGGGATAAAGTCACATACGCAGTGGAATTGATTCTTAAACTATGAAAAGGCTTATTGAAAAAAATGAGTCAGGTTTGAGAAGGTCATATCATCGAAGCTAAGACCGAAAAGGATTTTGGGTACTCTGAAATGTGCATCATATTTGTATATAGACATGTAAAAATGCACAGTAGAGCAAAGTCGGTTGAACTAGATTAATAACATGCCAAAGTCATGATGCATAAAATGTGTACAGGAAGGGAAAACTGCAATACGCATGAAATTAGCATAATTGTTTGTCTTCCCTTGCTCCCCTTCGGTCTTAGCTTTGATATCGATGATATGACCTTTTTTTGAACCCGACAACATTTTTTCTATTGGGTGTATCTACTGAAGCCAATTCATGATTGTTTTCCAGTTGACCTATCCCTCGTAGATGGGAATGCAGAGTGTGTGTATTTCTGCGGCAATTCTCTTGGACTAATGCCAAAAGAATGCAGGAAGCTAGTCAAAGAACACTTGGATAAATGGGCTGCAATGTAAGTTTACCTAATTTAAGATTCAATAACTACAGACTATATGGGCTATGAAAATTTTGGCAAATGGACTGGGTGGAATTTTTCTGTGCATACTTGTAGTAGTTTATTTTCTTACACCAACTGCTATGGTAAGTTTGCAATGTCTTTTACATAGTTTTGACAACAAAATGTCTTTTTGGCTATTTTTAAGACCAATAAAAGTTTGCTGTTTGTAGTTGTAGTTGGGTATTATGACAGCAATGCATGCATTTACTACTATTGGTGACGCCCATCACTTCACACAAGGACGAAAGGACAAAAAATGTGGCTGCCATGAGCAAATATTTTGTCAAAGTCAATTATATGTGACATCACATGGACACCATGAATAAAGTTGTTACACAATTCTATTTCTTAGCTCCCATTTGTTTTGTTAATTTTATAATTGTTAATGTCCTAATTTCAGGGGGGTTTATGGTCATCATCTTGGAGACAGACCATGGAAGTCAATAGAAGAATATGCAACAGAAGAAACTGCTGAACTTGTTGGTGAGGAAACTAAGTATTGAATTTATCTCTCTTACTGTATCCATCAAATCATCCATCCTACCTATCCATCTATCCATCATCCATCCTATCCTATTAAATAGACATTCATCCATTATTCATCTATCTCATATTCATCCTAACCATCTCATTCATCCCATCCATCAATCATCCATCCTATCCTATTAAATAAATAAATATTCATCCATTATCCACCCATCTCATATCCATCCCATCCATCCATCCATCCATCCATCCGTCCGTCCGTCCGTCCGTCCGTCCATCCATCCATCAGATTATCCATGCATTTCTCATTATTGTATCCATGTGATTGATTGATCCTTTTATATACATCAGGTGCGAAGCCAATCGAAGTGGTTGTAATGAACGCATTAACCGTCAATGTCAATCTTATGATGGTGCCTTTCTACAGACCAACAAGCACTCGTCACAAAATACTGATGGAGGGCAAGGCTTTTCCTTCTGATCAGGTTATTCTACTTAAATTATACAAAATCTATATTTTTAGGGTGAAAAAATGTAGTTTAAAAGTCAAGTGCTTATAGTACCTTAAATTGTGATTTAATATTTATTGTACACTATTGTCCATAGTCCAACCCTCTGAGGTCTCTGTGTAGTTGCTGAGTACCTGCAAATAAGTACTCTAATCTAAATGAAGGTCTCTTTGTACAATTTTGCAATCAATGTTATTTCAATAATTTAAGGAAGATGAAAACAAATTAAATCCAAAAATGAAATATTTTATTAAATAATGGGGTCAAGGCTAAATAACATAAGAGAACAGGAAACTCAAGCAAAAACATGGTACAATGTGAGTAATCGTGTTCCTATGTAATGCCCAGTTCGTAATTCCCTAGTTTGTCCTATGTACTATAGAAATATACTTTGAAGGGATGCAACTTTCTGTTAAATGCTTTAAAATGATTTGATTTGATTTGATTTTTTTTTTTTTTTTTTTGGTGGCAGTATGCTATCAAGTCCCAAGTAAATTTTCATGGTTACAAGCCACAAGAAAGCATCATCGAAGTGTTTCCAAGAAAGGTTAGTGAAGTTGCAACAATACTAATATTCTGCTGAGTTTGAAGTCTCAGCCTATGCCATAAGCAGATGTCAGTTTTACATTCTCCTACAGTATCTCCCACATACATGTTTCTGTGCAGGAATAAAAATTCACAGGCACCTAACATACAGTATCCCCTCTCCCTAGTAACGTTTGTGTTGCTCAGGAACTTCATTTCATTTGTACATGTAGTAAACTTAAAGCTTTAGCCAGCAAGTAAAAGAAAATACTTATTTCAATCTTTTGGAGAATCGTCTTGATCATCAGGGTATAATGAAAAAGGCATTACAAGTTAGACTATATTTATATCTTAAATTCACAATTTGAAATAATTAACTAAAATCACATGCTAAATAACATCTACGGACGATAATAAAATACCATAGTCTTAGATTTGATTAGTGTAGTACTGATCGAATTGAAATATATAGCATTGAATTTTTTTGAAGGGAGAAAAACTAGAAAACCTGGAGAAAAATCCTCAAAACACGGGAGAGCACTAAAATAAGAGTCCGACTTTTTTGTTCTTGCACAAATGAGGTTTTCTCAACTTAATTATGAAAACCAGTTTTTAATGTTCGCTGGGGCATGTTGCTGCTGATCTTTGTCCCAACTCTAAGTTATTTTAATTTTGTTGAATTTCACTGTTTTCTAAGGGAGAAGAAACTCTAAAAACAGAAGACATCCTCAAAGTCATTGAAGAACAAGGAGACTCCATTGCATTAGTTATGTTCTCAGGTATTGTGTGGACTCAAGTATGGCATAGCAGTAATACACTTGCAAGGCTCTCACCCCTGGGGTCTTAATGGCTCAATTACCAGACACTGCTTTAGCCAGAGTTTGGTCTGTGAATTAGTTGTTTCAAGTTTTGATCTGTGAGTAAGCCGTGCCCTGACTTAGATCAGCCCAGAGGTTGTTTCAGGGTTTGATCTGTAAGTTAGCTGTGCCCTGACTTAGATCACCCCAGAGGTTGTTTCAGGGTTCTATCTGTGAGTTAGCCATGCCCTGACTTAGATCAGCCCAGAGGTTGTTTCAGGGTTCTATCTATGAGTTAGTTATGCCCTGACTTAGATCAGCCTAGAGGTTGTTTCAGCATATGATCAAAGGATCAAAGAAGCATGTAATATAAAATACAGTAGTTTTTTTTAACAGACCTCTTACTTACTAGCATTGCTTATCAATGACTATTTGATTTGCTTACCAGGAGTTCAGTATTACACGGGACAGTTCTTTGATATGAAAACAATCACATCAGCAGCACAGAAGAAGGTATCTATTGCACTTTTGACTTACAGACTGACCAACCAACTGACTTTTTTTAATCTAACAAACGACTAACTTCTGAATATTTATTGTCAGTATATATACATATGTATAGTTGTTTATTGTATATACAGTGTTTACGTTTCCTTATTATTCAATTACTGTCAATACACCAATGCAGGCCCAACTAGCAATAAACTAATGTAATGACTAGGTCATTATCATTCAACTGACTGACTGACTGAATTTTTAAATGAATTAATATATTAATGAATGAATGAATGAATGCATAACTAAATGAACAAGTGGGCGAATGAACAAGTGAACTAGTGAACGAATGAACAAGGGAACAAATGATCAAGTGCACGAATGAACAAGAGAACGAATGAACAAGTGGATGAATGAACAAGTGGACGAATGAAAAAGTGGATGAATGAACAAGTGGACGAATGAACAAGAGAACAAATAAACAAGTGGATGAATGAACAAGAGAACAAGTGAATGAATGAACAAGTGGACGAATGAACAAGTGGATGAATGAACAAGTGGATGAATGAACAAGTGGACGAATGAACAAGTGGACGAATGAACAAGTGGACGAATGAACAAGTGGATGAATGAACAAGTGCACGAATGAACAAGAGAACGAATGAACAAGCAGATGAACGAATGGACGAACGAACAAACATGGATGGACAGACGAACTGTTTGAAAAAGCTTTAAAAGTGGATTTCAATGTGTTTTTTATTTATTTACAGGGTTGTGTTGTAGGCTGGGACTTAGCACATGCTGTTGGGAATGTTGAGCTCCATCTTCACGACTGGAATGTAGACTTTGCATGCTGGTGTAATTACAAGGTGAAACTAAAAAGTCAACATGTTATTCATAGTTATGACAATAGCAAACAAATCACCTATGAAGCAGTTTATGCAATGAAATTAATATCTTGTCTCACAAACGACCACACAGTATCTGTTTTAAAAGCACTACAAAGAATGGAAACAATTTATAATCAATTTTTGAGAGTTTTGAATTCTGAGATATTCTAGCTAATTTGTTAAGCTTGTGGGACATAGCAACGGTAACTATGGGGAGTYGGAATCATGAATCATATAGTTTTATCAGTTAGTGTAGCTATAATTTTTTATATTATTCTGTCAACTTTATTCCAAGCTCTGACATGTACCAAATTAAGGTTGGTGAATGTGTTAATGATCATGTTGTTGTTGCTGCTAACAATGAGAATGACGATGATGTCAGGGTGATCATCATAATACAAAGGATGACAATGACACAAAACAATAATTGTGAAACATGTTGCTGACATAGATGATGATGATGACAATGGCCATGATGATGATTGTGATGGGAAGAACTTGGATAATACTGTATTTTTTTCATTTCCATTATCCGTTAATTCTGATAATGGAAATGACCGTGGTATTGATGATCACAACCAATCATCTTCATTCATCAACACCACCATGTAAATGTTACTTACAAGTTTATCTACATTTATTCTCTACTAAAAAGTACCTCAACTCAGGCCCTGGTGCTATTTCTGGTGTTTTTGTACATGAAAGACATGCTTACAACTTTGATCTTCCAAGGTATGTGTTTTAAGAGTAATAGTATTAATACCTCTAAAGTGTGCTTTGGTTGGTTAGTATGCTGCCTGCTAAGCAAGAGGTCCATAGTTTGATGCTCTGTAACCTCAGACACTTGTTTTAAGGAGCAAGTGTGGCTTGGTTGTTTAGTGTGCTG
>NW_022258282.1:19902-33332 GCF_009602425.1 Actinia tenebrosa
AAAAAAAAAAAAAAAAAAAAAAAAAAATCGAAACAAAACAGAAAAAACAACAACAAAAAAACACTACTCGATTTGATAAGATAACTAGACTTACACAAAGACATTTTTATCCAGGCCCTTTCTAGATCGAATTAGAAATTATAACTAACGAACTAACCGAAAGGATACAACAAGCGACTGGAGTGTTTTAATGTTTAACAAATTTTCTTTCCTAGTTCAAACTAGTAGCAAAAATGATGGGAAGACCAGATGCAGGAATGAAAGAACTATTGTCTTTGATCCACGATCGTGTTGGAAGAGACGATGCAAGGGTACAAGCCATCCATGAGTCAGTAAAAACTTTATTGTCCTAATATTTCATTTTATTTTATATTTTATTTAACTTCACCTATACGATTAATAGTTCCGACTCCCCTTAGTAACCGTTGCTATGTCCCACAAGCTCAACAAATTAGCTAGAATATCTCAGAATTTAAAACTTTAATCCCGGAAAATTGACTACGAATTGTTTCTATTGTTTACTGTCCTGTGAAAATGAAGGACAATTGCTTCGTTATCTTTGTATTATTACGTTAAAGCTTTTTTTTGGGTCAAAATTTTAATAAGCCTGAAGCGAGATGACGTTTTACCCCCGTCTCTAGACCATAACCCTTTTCACACTGCTTTTGTTCTTTAATTATGACTATTGTTCCTGTATTCTCTAAGGAATCAAAAATTTTAATATGAAAGAAATTTAAAAACTATTATGATATAGAGTCGGGGGTAAAAGGGTAAGGCTTCACGAATTTGCAACGTCCCCTGTGATTGGTTAGGTTTGGGGGGGGGGGGGGGGGGGGGGGGGGGTTGGGGAAAGGTCATTGTTTTCTATTCTACACATGTGTGCCCCCCAATAGGATCACATCTTGCAAATTCGTGAAGGACGACCTGGGTAAAACGTCATCTCGCTTCAGGCTTATTCCACTGGGTAAACTGCTGTAGCGGTGATTGGTTCGCTATTGTCTGAGTTTCATGCATCAGTCGTACGAATTGATTTTAGTGTAGTGGGGTGCCTGTGGTGTGTACTAACGTTTTTATTGATCATGCTAGTTTGGGTCTCCTGTCAGAAGAGCCTGTTGTTCCACAAAAGAACGCCTTTGACACCCTGGCTCAYTTCCTCAAAACTAAACTAGCTTACAAGGAAGGTGAAAGAGACTTGGTGTTGTTGCGACATGAGATTGGAATTGAATGGCCAGACAAGAAAATGGTGAGTTCGGCTTTAACCATTGTACTACCAGGCCTTTTGTCATTTTATTCTCTCTGTTAGCTCGTTGCTTGCCTTTGCCTTAAAACAACGGTATCTACCTTCAAATCATAATCTGAAGGACTTGCTAAATACTGATGCTGTTGTTGTTGATGCTGATGTTGATGCTCTTGTTGAAGTCTGTTAGCAAATTCCATAATCAACAACGATTTTTTCCTATTTCACAGGAGACACGAAGCATTACTATGACAAGCTACGGTGATCCAAACGGCTACTCAGCCATGGCAAGGACCGTTGGTATCCCACTTGCCATTGCTACAAAATTTGTTATGGACGGTAAGCTAGTGGTGCCTTTAGCTTTTGCCTTGTACTCTGCGCAACAATCAATCTTCGTGCCCTTTGAGTTTTCTGTCATCCATGCATCCCATCCCACCCCATCCTATCCCATCCCATTCCCTCTCATCCCATCCCATCTATCTAATCTAATGCATTTACCACTCCTGGTTGGACGGTGTAATGCCTAACAAGTCGACAGGTAACACATCGAATTAAAATTTTGAAGTTGATTTTTGTGGAGGGGGAAGACAAGAGAACCAACACATACGACACCGAGACCAGGGGAGCTCGAACCCGGGTCGCATTGGTGAGAGGTGACGCATTAGGAGCGCACGCCACCTGTACCTTCCAATCCATCCCTCCCTCCCTCCCTCCCTCCCTCCTTCCCTACATCCTTACTCCGTCCGTCATTTTTCCTTCCCATACATACACTTTTCCTAATCCATCCTCACTACCTATCCCAACTGTCTGTGATCAACCATCCATACTTCCTGTCCCATCTGTCTGTGATCAACCGTCCATACTTCCTGTCCCATCTGTCTGTGATTAACCAAATCTTTTCTTCCATCCCAGGAGACATCAAAGCCGCAGGAGTGTTTACACCAGTTCGACGCCAAATATACAAACCGCTGGTCAAAAAACTGAGAGTGGAGGGAATCAAGAGTCAAAGCTCTTCTAAATTTATTTAATTTATTTAATTTTTAAATGTAAGATTAATTGAACGATGGTTGGTTCAAATGTTGCTAGGTTCTGTGTTCTACGTAATAGAACGCGCATGCGTAGTGTGTCTTAGGTCTAAAGGTTCAGCGGTATCTTCGTTGGGTCATGCTCTATTGCCTTCGTACACGAAGATAGTGGATCAATAAGCCTGAAGCGAGATGACGTTTTACCCCCGTCTCTAGACCATAATCCTTTTCACATTGCTTTTGTTCTTTAATTATGACTATTGTTCCTGTATTATCTAAGGAATCAAAAATTTTAATATGAAAGAATTTTAAAAACTATTATGGTATAGAGTCGGGGGTAAAACGTCATCTCGCTTCAGGCTTATTGATGCACGTGTTATGCTACTGTTCGTGGCATTATTCTTGTCGTTCTTGTTGTCCTGGTTATTTTTCTTTCTTTTTTCTTGCTTGTTGTTTAATTTTTGCTGGTTTTAGTTGCGTCGCGTAGCTTTGCTTCGCCTAAAGTGAGCCAGCCCGTACCGTTCGGAACGAGTTACATGGTTGGATTAAAAAACAATAGATTGGTCATCCAAACAATAGCACTAAACCTAACCTTACAAAAGTGGTACTGTACTTAAGGAGCAATGAAAATCCAGCTTTTGAGCGGTACTGGATTACTCCTAAAGTTTCGTTCATCTTGCTCAGTCTGCTTTTATTTAACGTTTCTGCAAACGTTATTTTTCTGTTGTTTTCAGTATAGTTAATATAATAGTATTTTAATGTATGAAGCAATTTGTGATGTGGGTGTGAGTGACAGTGGGCCAAATTGGAAACCAGTATATACTGAATTTGTGGGCCACTTTAAAAAAGTGTTTTATTGCTATTATTTCTGCTTTAGCTTCAACTCTTTCAACATTTTATACACTGTTTGCCTGGAACCCGATTTCCCTGCCATGTTCTGTTCATCAGCATAAACTAATAATTTTAAACCATTCTTCTTAACAAATGCGAAACGTCTCAGTAGAAACGTTTAACATTGCACTACTGCATCTATCCGTCCTTGTAGGCGATAAAAGACTGAAGAAAAGGAAAGATGCAGTCAGTACAGCGTTTTCACGTGATGTCATAGCGACCATGTTGTCGTACCAAAACAATACATTTTCTATTCTCTATTTCTTATGTAAAAACTGTGCAGAAAGCTTCTTTTGTTTGGTACGTCAATGAATGTGGCTGTCTTCTCGCGTGAGTTAAAACGCTCTATATCGCTAGCCCTTTTTTGCTAATAAAAACAAAAACAGGCAGCCGAAGAAATGTGGAATGAAAGGAAAATAGGATCGAAAAATTCTTGTCCTTTTAAAAATATCAAAGCCATTTTTGGTTTTAATATTAGCAATAATTTAAAATAGTATTAATTACGTTAAATTATTTTACATCTTATGTGTCCCAAGTAGTAACTTTTTTAAAGCAACGAATAATATACAAATAGATGAATTCTAGGCTTCGAAAGGTAGCGGCCGTACATTTGCCTCAACTCTGGGAACTAGCACGGATTCGATTCCCGCACTCAACATCCCAAGTGAAGTTTTTTCTCCAGCTTCTCTGGTTTTTCCTCCCTCCGCAAAAACCTAACACGCAAAATTCCAATTCGATCTGTGAGTTAGGCCTAGGGCAAACGTCGAGCTTTCCATGCACCACACTCATTAAAAACAATGGATATCAGGCGGTGATAATGAGGCAGCATTCTTTGATGTAATTAAGTTCGGTGCATGGAAAGTTCGACGTTTGCCCTAGACCTTAGCGCGCCGTAGCATGGCTTTGATCAATCAGCTAAAGGTTGATCCAGGACTGGATCTGTGAGTTAATTAACCATGCGACAACCTAAATCAGCCCAGAGTTTGTTTCAGGGTTAGATAAAATTTGAAAAGCCTTCGAGATAAAACCCTAGATTTTACGACTAACTTCATCAAACTGGGTCAATTACTTACCGATAAACATAATGCTGTTTAATCCTAACATCACACCATCTTAGATATAATAGCTATGCTGAATACGCTTCTTGAATTTTAGCTGACGTGCTTGCATTACGTGAACATGGCTTGTGCCTTTATTAATATGATACCCGAAGTCGAAAATATTTTTAGAAATATTACTTGGTATTTATTAAATAGGTTTACGTTCACCTAAAAAAAATAAACCGCGGTGTTTTAGAATTATGCTTGTATTTCTATCGAAATGTTTTAAAAACTTTTAAAAGATCCGGATGGTAATTTAGATTAGGAATCCAAAAAACCGCAGTGGGGTGGAATTGTCAAATAAGTAGGGACGTCATATACCCAGAAAGAAGGGTAGTTTCTGTTTTAAAGGACCCAAAGATATGTGGGGCACAGAGCGTCATGACGGGTCATGCTTAGAAAAKGGAAATCACTATCCAGAAAAAAGGAATTTCCCCACTTTAAAGGGCCCAAAGAAGACCTGTGGGGCACACCTAAAAGTCACTAATCAGTCCTTTTCAGGACTACATCCACCCGGATGATCATAATACTTCGATTAACATAATAGTCCTAAGTCGAGGCAAGAGTTTCCACGCATAGCAAAACTATGCTTTTAATCATGCACGGCAACTCCAACCTCGCCTTGGAACTATTATTCATGGTCACTGAACGGAACTGTAAACTTAAATGTAGTGTCAGTTAAGTTCTTTATAAACGATACGTTTTGACCGAAGTGYTTTAAACCTTTATAATTCTTGGCTCAAATACGCTTATTTCAATAAAGTTAGTCACACCTACATTTCACATGTTTCAACCGCTTGATAACTGTTGATTGACTTGAGATCTTCAACCAGTTTACAAGTTCACCTCCTCTGAGCATCCTTAACTGCTGCAGTTTGTGTCAAAAGCTTTACTTGTTGGATATAAAACATTTCCCAATGATTCTCAGCGATCACAGCTTTCTAGGTTTTTGGTGACTAACTTTATTAAAATTAGTATATGTATACAAACTCATGCATCAATTCAATGCATCATGATATATTCTTGATTACTCGCGGCTCGGTAAATTATTCACCAATAATTACTTTGCYTTCGGCGAATAATTGTTAAATATATTCTTTTTAAGCAATTTTAGTTATGCTTGATGCACACTGGAATGAAGGCATGAATCCATCTCCTGATTTCATAGTCCATTGCATATTTCCTCTCTTGTAAAGGACAATAGCTTGCTTGAGACAAGCAATAAACCTGATGAAAAATTGATAACAACAAACTTCAGAAAACTTAACCTCTTCGTTGGGGAAGCAGAGAGTAAGTAAATATACCAAACTTAAATTTAAATAGAAAAGTTTTTCGGGTTGAATTTTTGACGAAATTGAAATACAAATTATAGCCATATCGTTTGAGTTATTTACATAACTTTATGATGTCGACACAACTTTAGTTGAACTTCAGTTTGTATTGAATATCATAACTTTTATAAAGTTTATCTTTGGATGACATTTTGGATCATAAGTTCAATAATTTTATGATTTCGATAGTGACAAATAATTTAAAATAAACCGAATTCGTATCTTTGTTTTGCTTTTTTGTACGTTTTCCGTTGAAGACATCGTTTGAAGTGTTATTTTTTGTAATCGCATAGAATTAAGTATAGTTTGGAACTCTTAGGCAAATATTTTCGTTAATTTCAAAATATAATATATAACAAAATTTCCTGGGTGCCATGCTGTGATTTTAGTGTTCAAATGGAAGGTCCCTTCCTCTAGGCTGCATGTATGTGGATCGTTAACGATACATCGAGGTTCTACTGTAAATGCTTTTGAAACGTAGTTGATTTATTTATTCAGAATAGAATAAAAATTAGAAACTTTAACAGTTAATTTATCATTGCTTAGGATAGGAAAGGCTTAAATTTTTTTTCTGAACGAAAGACATGATCTAATAGCAATTCAAGTGACGTAGTTTACAGTTTACTTAGAATCATTGCCGCTATCGCCAATGAACTAAATTGATCCCTATATATTGATAAGACAGTTGAGAAAAATGTGCTAAAACAAATATTACCTGACGGTGTGACCAGCCAAGGGGAAATCTGGATCAAATTATGCTAAACTAATTTATGATAAGTCATGTACTGTCCTCTTTATATCTTTCTATGAATAATTTATTTATTTATCAATAATGTATTTTAGTATAATTTTAGACTTGAATATCAGAAAGTCGAAATTCAGGATAAAAAAACGTTTTAGTATTACTTCAGATCTGGAACACTTTTGAAAACCTCATAATCACCGCTCGAGTGATTGTCGTCTCACAATCACTGGTCACTCGACCAATCACAATGCGAGAAATATAATATTCGACCGATAATTACTTCGCATTTGACTAATAATTGTTAAATATAGTCATATTAGCTGACTACCTTGTAGAGTAAATGCATTTAACCAGTGAAATAAAAAAATACTAGTTAACATGTAATAGTCAAATAGACACAAAAGAAAACAATGGAATTAGGGTCTACTAAAGTGTATTAGTTTAATATCTATTTCACGGGTTAAATACCTTCACTCAGTTCTACTGCCAAAAGGATAAAGATATACTAAACTAAACTAATAAGACTAGATTATACTTGATTGAGGCTAGAGCATGGCAGGGAAGGGGATTTTCATCGAGGAGGGGTTCTGGGGCAAGTGAAATGGGAGGCATACACTTAATTGTGGGAAAGAGAGCACAAAGTATGAATGAAAATTGAAATAAGAACAAGCAAAGCTAGGAAGCTATTGCGTAAAGAATCCTTGCAGGGTGCAACCACGAGATTCAAAATTCCTTAAGATAAAAATAACAATGAAATAGCCGCCATGTTGGTTGATCTAACAAGAGAAGCTAATGAGGAATGCTTTGTTATCGTCAACCAACATGGCGATCATGACGTTACATGCAGCCCAAACCTTCCCCATGTAAATAATAATAAACGCTCCATTCTCATTCACAGGAAAAAATGTCACAGAAAAGTAAACTCGTAAATGACAATGGATCAATTTCTTTAAACAACATGGAGTTAACACAGAATGGCGAAGTGAATGAAGGGCTGGACGTCAAATATGAAGAAAGGCAAAGAAAACTGACTCGTATCTCAATGGGCTCCGATTCAGAGGAACCAAAATCAAATGAATTGGAAGAGCTCGAGGTGGGAATAAAGTGGTTTTTTTGTTTTTGTTTTTTTGTTTTTTTGTTTTTTTGTTTTTTGTTTTTGTTTTTGTTTTTTTGTTTTGTTTTGTTTTTGTTTTTGTTTTTTTGTTTTGTTTTGTTTTGTTTTGTTTTGTTTTGTTTTGTTTTGTTTTGTTTTGTTTTGTTTTGTTTTGTTTTGTTTTGTTTTTGCAAAAGACCATTTGCATGATGTCGTCATTTTGTTACTACTACCAAAACACATGGAGAATTTTCTCACTTTATTTATTCCCTCATGAGAAAAGTAAGACAATTGCTGAACAAAACAAAGTGTTCAAGCAATTCTGGTAGTGTTAGTTAACGACGCCATGAGTGGGCCTATTTGAACAGCACTCTTTCCTATATGTCTTACTTTTGTTTGAAGAGTTCCGCTTCGTCCACACCCTTCCTATGATTGGCTCATGTTCCATTGGCTCGAATTACATAGAATTTGGAAGTATTTATCAGTAGAAGATTTCCTCCTGAGCTTCAAAAGTTTTTTCCCGAGTTTTTCGGTTTTGCTCGTTCCGAGAAAATCAATAATTATTTGATCATGGGAGTTTGTTGGACACTTTCTGATTAAGTGTGGAAAAATAGGAAAACCTAGAAAAACCTTCAAAGCAGCAGAGGAGAGAACAAACGAGAAACTCTACGCGGGAGTATTCACTCGTATATGATTACAAGTTTGATCATTAAACCCGTCGTATTTGCAGGGACGTGGTTCTAAGTGGGGGGGGGGGGGGGGGTGTTTTGCTCCCCCCAAATTCACACAGTTTCGAAATACTTAAAAGAAGTGGACTGTCTATAAAGTTGTACGTTAGGGGTGGGCCACTTTTATTTCCTGCCGCATGGAAACTTAGGGGGGAGGGAGGAGGAATCATTTTTTTCGACCTCGTGCCATACTGGGCCAGCAAAAACACTAAACAGCGCTGATTCAAATCAATTTTTACCCGCCACCCCTCCCCCCTTACCTCCCCTTTACTTTATGACCAGTTCCCTATCTCGTTTCGTAATTGCATACACTACTGAGTCAACTGTCAACTAACTCAGAAKTTTTACTATCAAGGAGGATAATGATGTGTATAAATCCAAAGCACAAAAGTTGAACGAAGCTGTCATGACAGGAAACGTTGATGCTCTGTCAAGATTACTGGAGCAAAAAAGTATAGGTGAGTTACTCTATCCCTCGTGGCTTGTGTCAAATCCTTCGCCATATTTACATTACCCATTAGGCCCTGGCCAAACGAGGAAACATGTATAGGTGAGTTACTCTATCCCTTGTGGCTTGTGTCAAATCCTTCGCCATATTTACATTACCCATTAGGCCCTGGCCAAACGAGGAAACATGTTTACATCATGTTTACCGCTCGCATGATTTTTTAATGTTTCCAAGTGTAGCCACATGCAAAACCACATGCTGCAAGCAACAAATTGGCGGCAGAAAAATTTTGAGCATACTTCTGTTGTTTTCTCGTTAAGTCATGAAAGTCAACATTCTAAAAGCTCGTTACTTAGCAACTCTCGCTCTATCTCGTCAAAACAAGATGGCGGTCAAGGGTTTTGAAAGTGCGCAAGCGCTAACTGATGTTGAGTAAACATATTACCCGAGGTTTCCTGACAGTTTTCCCACCTTTATTTAGAAAAATGTAAGGAAACATCTTTCTGGAAAAACTTTTTCTCCTTCAGCCAGGACCTTACCGTCACGGAATTTTTAAATTGTTTCCTAGATGTTAATATGCCAGACAGTTACGGGAGAGCTCCGCTCCACAACGCCATTCTTAGAAGCGATGTCAGGATGGTGGAGATGCTGTTGGAAGCAAATGCAGACATTAACTTGAAGGACGACAGAGAAGATACCCCAATGCACTTTGCAGCAAGGAGTGGAAATACCAAAATGATTAAGGTAACTGTTTGATGACAGTTTTGCATTGAAAATGTCCTGGCTTTCCCTGAAATATGAAGACCCTATTGGCTGATCAAAATCAAGGCACGGCTAATTTACAAATCGAACCCTGAAACAACCTCTGGGCTGATCTAAGTCAGGGCATGGCTAACTCACAGATCAAACCCTGAAACAAACTCTGAGCTGATCTATAAGTCATGGCATTGCTAACTCACAGATCGAACCCTGAAACAAAATCTGAGCTGATCTAAGTCAGGGTGTGACTAACTCACAGAGCTAGATCGAACCCTGAAACAAACTCCGAGCTGATCTATAAGTCAGGGCACGGCGAACTCACAGATCGAATTGCCTAGTTCATTGGTTTTTTGGAGGGAGGAAACTGGAGAACCCAAAGAAATATCTTCCAATCAACATGAAACATGTGTCCCCAGAGCGTGTAAATTAAACTCAGAGTTACTATTTTTTTAGGTCCTTCTGTCGCACCCAGAATGTGACGTTAATGTTAAAGGCAGCAGCCTCAATTCTCCACTTCACCTCGCCGCTTGTCAGAATAGACCTGCTCTTTGCAAACTGTTGGTGAGTGGGTCATATATTCTTGATGCGCTGAGAAAAATCATGATAGACATTTGTGTTCATAAGTGAATAACTAGTATATTAGTATCATTTCCTTGAGTATCATTGCTTTGTTTAACGCGGGTTGTGCATGAGAAGAAATTAATTGGTAAAGTGGTCTACCAGTATTTGAATGCAAGCAATACATCATATATCATTATTATACATTTTACTCAATTCTGATTGGTCGAGAGCTCTCAGCCAATCCCTGATATCGTGTGAACTCGACATGATAAATGTATTATCTGTAGGTTTTCCTACAGATAATGCATTTATCATGTCAAGTTCATTCAAGGTCACGCTGTGGTAGCTTTGTTTTTATTCATTATGTGTATTTATTTCCAGAATTATATACAAAAACAATTATTTAAGGAATCCTTAACTTATTTTCATATATTTTATGAAGAATTCTCGAAATATTTCTGAATTAAGAATTTTGCGTCTTTCACTTGATATCATAGCGTTCATAATTCTTGTCTCTATAAATAGGCACGATTTACATTAAGAAATTTTCAAAAATCATAATTGGGTGATATAAACATAAATAAAACTAAATAAAAAGGTCTACCACATTTTGAAAAGAAAAGTTTTTGGCTTTTTTTTAAAAAGTTCCAAAATGTTATGCACTCTTAAATCAAGAGGAAGTTTCCACGTCTTTGGAGCAACAACATTTATGGGTTGCAAGCATTCCCAAGAGAGTTAAAAGACAAAAGCATGGYGGCCATTGTGGTGCCGTTAACAATGGATGCTAATAAGAAMTCTTTTGTTAAATGGCACCAACATGGCCGCGATAACGTAACGTGCAATCGAAGAATAGAAAGCTCTAATCTCCATATCCCTTGGTGTTGGAGTGAGGAATGACGGATGATAATTTATTGTTGATTGTTTCAGGTCGAGCGAGGAGCTAAAATCAACTCTCAAGAGGAGAATGGAAAAACGCCGCTGGGTCGAGCTGTTGAGACCGGCGCTAACGAATCAGCACAATATTTACTTCAATACAGTAAGTTTGTCAATAGATCGATAGCTATCAATAAACGTCATTTGAAAATAACCTTTATATAAACTATCGATTCATGACATCATAGATGCCAGTTTTGGATTTGCTTTTTGTCCGAAAATATGTCTTTGGTTTAATTAAAAAAAGAAGAAGAAAAAAAAGAAAAAAAACCCGCTAGGGCGAGGGTTTGAATTGTTTTGAATTCAGCCCCGCTCTTCTCTGTTAGTATCAATGATAAATAGGACGATTGAACGATGGCGTCATTGACCTCTACTACCAGAATCCCTTGCACACTTTCTTTTGTTCAGTTAATCAGCACCAATTGTCTTACTATTCTCGCGAGGAAATATATATTTGAATAAGAAAGAAAATTCGCGAAGTATTTTGGTAGTGGGAATCAAATGACGCCATCATGCAAACGTCCTAATCAAAAACCCGGGACAGTTTTTCCATCGAAATTTTAAACCCGACATCAAACAATAGAAATAGGGCGTGGTTGTTTTTTAAAGGATGTTACTGTCTCTACTAGTGACCAATGAAGGTATGGATATCATGGAGCAATTGTACGATGCTGATTACGATGGAACAACGCTGTTGCATTTGGCGGTCGACAGTGGTTTTCTTGAGGTAAGTATGCGCAAAACTTCCAATTGAGTAAGTCTCCCTCTCCCTGAGCCAATTAGAAACTAGAAAGCGCAAGACACTGTTCAAAATACAATGGCGAAAGTTAGTCTCCCTGTGAAAGGTTTTCTTTCACTTCAGAAAACGTRCGATACTGCAGTGTCTAACACTGAAATGCCTACTTAACAGAGCCAAAATCAGAAACTAGAAAGCGTACGACAATTTTCAAATTACAATGTAGGAATTCTGAGCATCGGACTGATTGTCGTTGTCAGAACTATTAACTTAACCTCTCTCCGTGAGGTTCGTTCCACACGCACCACCACGTCTACATTCTATATTTACAACATACAACACTCAACTCACATGTTGATTTTTACGGAGGGAAGAAACCGGAGAACCCGGAGAAAACCCTCGTGGCATGTGAGAGAACAACACAATGGCTCAACTCACGTATGATCCAGTCTGAGCCGAACATCGAATCCGGAACACAGCGGCGATCAGCGAGCGGTAAAACACTATGCCCCCTCTGACTTTCGTTATTTTCAATTGTACTATTTTATTTGACTAAAGGTCGTGAAACTATGCGTGGAATATGGAGCAATTATAAGACAGCCAAGGGTAAGTACTTTTTTAAATAGAAGATGTTACCAGCCGAGCATACACCTATTTCGATAAACGTTGCCCGGTTGAGATCCGCAATTTGTTGTGAACTGTTATTTCTAAATAAAAGATAATTAACCGCTCACAGCCCACAATTCACTTCGCGGTCTCAGGTTTCAAATCTCCGACCGACAACGCAGTTTTTGAAATAGGTGCACACTATGCTCTATTTCAATTGTTTTTTGTTTTTTTTAAATCCACCAAAATAATGATAATAATAATAATAATTGTATTTTCCTTTCCAAGTACAATTTTCATTAAATATTCAAGAGCAAGTAGAATTAAGATAGTTCCAAATCAAATATTCTCTACTTTCACATCCCCATAATGCCTTGCGTTTTGGGGGGGTTCCCAATCAAAAAACTGTCCCAAATTGAAAGGTTTCTTAGTTGAATTTATACTATACCTGCTTTTATCTGTACAATACTGATTATCAGTTTATTCCAAGTTATTTTTGCATGTACAGATCATCAAGGGTTTTGGTCTTACAGAAAATGTATTGACTTACGTAAAAATGTTTAAAATTTACCTTAAACGTCTTCAAGCTTCTATCTTTTTCTGTTTTTTACTTCTTCATTTTACCTTTGGATACCAAACAAGGTATTTTCAGCATTGTCTGATCAGCCTTCAGCAAAATAAGTGGGTTTTGGTTACCCCCCAAAGACGCAAAGGATTATGGGGATGTGAAAGTCGAGAATATCAAAATATAGCAATTTTTACAACCTATGATCCCACTTCTTGACCCCTTGAGCATGCGCTTAGAGGAGTAGCGCGGAACTCCTGATGCGTTATACATTATATATTTATTTTTCCAATTGCTTTCTTTTAAAACCATTTCAAGAGAAAAGACCGTATGACAGCCTTTCACTTGGCCTGTGAACAAGGCTCTGTAAATATCGTTAAGTTTCTTGTTGAAAAAGATAACACAATAGCTAAAATATTGCTGGTGGATTCTGAGTGGACTACACCCCTGCACAAGACGGCCAGGAGCAACAGCCATGGAATAGCAGAAATTCTCATCGATAATGTGAGTGTTTGCAGAATCATAAAAACTTATGTTATATGGGTTTTTGCTTGTCGCCCTGGGAAACGGAAATGGAAATGGAATTCAATGCATTGGGAACCGTCCGCCCTTTTTTCACGAGTTCACTTATTCGCTTAATAGCCAGTGGCTAACAAACCTGTGGCCCTCATT
>NW_022258282.1:45664-69360 GCF_009602425.1 Actinia tenebrosa
TTCTTTCTTTCTTTCTTTCTTTCTCTTCCCATCTCTCTTTTCTCTCTTTATTTATCTTCATTTTCTTTTCTTTCTTCGCCAGTTTTATTTCTTTCCTTGTTTGTACCTTTAATTTATTTTGCTAAATTCATTCGTTCTTGCAGACATTCCATTAACAGATAGTATTCTCTCGTAGGTAACTCTTTTAAACAGCATCGAAAATTCTCTTCCTTCTTGGGTCTTGAAGCGAATTCAGAAGAAAGTTGTTACCATTTATCCCAACAAACGACCATTTCGTTCAGTAGTAAGTATCCAACATTATAACATTGATAACAGTACAACAATATGTCGCAACAGTTAAGTCAGTAACAGACGACACGAACGGCAAATCCCATGCACATTATGGTATGGCATGGCACGATACATGAAGCTGTCACGGTACATAATTGACGACATTAGTGGAACCAATGATAGCGTGTTAGATTACTGCTTATCCAATCAAAATACAAGACACGTTACCTGCACAATCACGTCACGTTACGGAACATTCCACGGTAACGGTACATACTTGACGACATTAGTGGAACCAATGATAGCTCGTTATATTACTGTTTATCCAATCAAAATACAAGACAGGTCACCTGAACAATCACGTCACGTTACGGCACATTCCGCGGTAACGGCACATACTTGACTACACTAGTGGAACCAATGACAGCGTGCTAAGTTACTGCTTATTCAATTAAAGTGTTAGGACATAGTACCGTCATGGAACTGCACGGTTACTTGGGCGAGTGAACTGATCTCATAGTGGATCCTGTATTCTGATTCCTAGTCCTTTGTTCAGAGGATCTAGATGATACTTTTTATTTTTTTAAACTAGATATTTGATGCTTTGATTGGGTTTGGTAAAGTGGAAGAAATTGAAGAGGAAAAAAATGAAGAGGTGGAAGATTTAGCCGACTCAGTGAAAGAATTACATTACAAGGTAGAAGAACATGCGCAAACGTAAGTAAAGTACATATGCAGTCAAAAAACTCACTTTTTTATTATGGGAAATTTCATGCGTGACGTATTTCCGGTGGCGTATTTTGTGCAAATTTGAAGCTGGCCGTCAAACTTTGGGGGTGGCATGGGTGGCACGGGTGGCACGGGTGGCATGGGTGGCACGGGTGGCATGGGTGGCACGGGTGGCATGGGTGGCACGGGTGGCACGGGTGGCCATAAAAATCAAGATGTGAGTTGAGGGTGTGCGTGTGGAGGGAACCTCTAGGAAGAGCCCAGTAAGGGGAGTGATGGATGTAAAATATGAGGTTTTTGTATCGTGCTGGTTGCAAAAGACGGCCGATTTGTTCTTTAAAGTTTATCGCATTTTGCCAAAAATATAATTTTAAAATACTTGAAAAGTTCAAAGGTGAACGAAAATATTTTTTTGGATTTTTCGCCGAAAGAAGATTTACGATGCATTTTGTGTTTGAAACCTCTGATAAGAAGTGACCTAAACTCAGAAAAACTTGATTAGTTCTTCAGTTCAGTAGAAAACACTTTTTAAAATAGAATCGATGCCGTGATATCTCTTTAAAAAAGTCGACTAAAATTGCGCAAAACTCTCGATACGTACTAGTAATCCAACTACAATGTTCGAATAAGTAAACTTTTGCCGCAAAAATCGATCACCACAACAAGAATTATCATCTCTAAAACAACAGACCCTGTGTAGACCCTGTTTATGGTAAAAGATATAATTAATTGTACTGAGTTCCTGTTTCAATTATTATGTCAGCTCGCGTATTGTGTTTTTCTTTTTTCTTTTTTTCTTTTCTTTTTTTTTTTTTGATGACCGTAATAACCAGTTTTCGGTCAGTACGAAAGTAGAAACCCTGAATTTGACAGGAAACTCGGGAAGAACTTGGAACTTGAGTGAAATTGCATACCCTGCTTAGCGACACATACCCGTATAGTTTATATAGGGGATTCCCCCCCCCCCCCCCCGGGACCAATAGTAGAGTAACGAGAAACACAACAACAAAAACAAAAACTAAAAACACTACTGCTATCTCACCATCGACATTAAATCAGGGATTCCTTCTCACCTTTTCAATTTGAAATTATAATTCCCAAATTACATCTCTCCAAAAAAAACCTTACTTGTCTCTAAAGGCCTTGATCCAGATCCTGTTAGTTTGAATCAAACATTAACAGACTTCAATTTCGCAGAATGGATGAAATGAAAGTCATGCTCAAAGAGATGTTGGACATGATGAAACAAGTAGAGCTGGAGAAGAAGGTCAAGGTGAAACGGGAATCCATTGCCGTGCCGGCCTTATCTATTTCAGGTTTAACAGGTTCACTTGGTTCTGCCTTTTCTTTTGGATTGGGCGGAACAAAGAAGACTGAAGCTGAAGATACGAAGGCCTAACTTTGTACCACTCCCCGCCTCTAGTGGACCTAAGGAATGCGCTTGAAATCACCAGACATTTACGGCCATACTTTTTCACACCCTCTGGGAACAAATCGGTATGAATGGAGAAGTGAAAGTGGAGAGAATAAGGAAGGATGCCTAACTTAACTTAACATTACTGCCTAATAGTAGCACACACGAGGAAAAGAGGAAAGAGATCGTTTACAGAAATACTTTTTCTGGTCTCGGGAAATCGGTTTGAATGGGGGAAGCCGTGGAAGTAAARGGAAAGGGAAAGGGTCGGGAGGGAAGAAATGCGAGACTACGAAATATATATAAGCAATATGCCGAGCTATTTTWAAAAAATGATGAATATTGAATATTGCATACTGAATAGTGCATTCAAAGACCGAAAGGCATTGTGGGTCTCGTTAATTTGAAATAAAAAGTAAATATGTTTCGAATGGAATTCACTGAAAGCAAAATAAATAACTGATTACATATTTTACTTTAAACACTGTATTTGAGAATATATATAGGCTATATATTTGTACKGTAATTAAGCTGATCTGCGCAGTATATCAAGCAACTTATGCAGATGCTAATTATAGACACTATTACACAACACCCAAAATGCACTTCGGTCTTGAAATACGCTATTAAGTATGTAGTACTCAGTATTCGACGTGTTTTGAAATAGCTGTATATAGCATTATTGTGATATAAACACGGTGGTAGCTGTGCAGCAAACGAGAAGCAAGCTTAGGAACACGAAGGAATATYCCAGAATATTATCTTGCGTTTCGAGTGCCTTGCAGCTTTTCTCTGAATGGGTAAATCTAGGCAATCAGCGCGCACGTTATATCGTCAAACATTTCATCATAATAACCCTAATATATAGTATTAGAGTTACACTCACGTATGATAACCAAGAGCTTCATCCATTAATCATTATTATTAATCCCAATACATACTTGCAATATAAATGCAAATAGCGTAATATAAAAGTTGGCATTAATACACATGTTTTATGCTAGGTTTCTCATTGTTTTTTCCATTTTTATTTTGTACTTTTGCATACTTTAGTTAAACATTAGGAGGTATTTTGTTTCATATTTACAAGGGCCTCAGCTTCCACATATCACGTACGGTATATCCAATTGCGCATGCTAGAGTGCACAGTGTTTGTGTACATTTTCTATTTTTAAATTTTCGCCACTAAAAAAATCACGATATTCTGCTCAACCTCGTCCAATAAATGCTTATTATTATACATTTTACTCACTATCTAAATAGTCCCTTTCACAGTTCCCTGCGCCATCTTGAAAGATAGCCGTGCCTTTACATCGAAGCGAGACGAACGTTGAGCTTGCAATGATGTGAATAATTGTCCAAGGTTTAATAAAAGGTCTCTATCATTGCAAGATCACCGTTCGTCTYGYTTCGATGCAAAGGCACGGCTACCTTTCAAGATGGCGTAGGGAACTGTGAAAGAGACGATTCAGGTTGAGTGGCTGAAAACATGCTTTTTAGGATAAATCTTTTATCCCCGCTAAAATTTTTGCTGGTAATAAATTTATCCTGTCAAATTCACTCAAGGTGACCGCGCGTGGTAGCTTTGCCAATTGAATCGAGATGTTAGTTTATTTTCTAAACGCATACCTTTTGATGCGTTTCGGCCATTTGTTTCGGCATACTAARACAATCGAAAACGTGCATTTAGAAACGCTCTCCAGATAGGAGACATTTGAAAAAGGAGGCTTTTGAAAATGCGTTGACGTCATTGTTTTTCGCATGCGCAGATGACAATTAATATTGCATCATTTCCGTTCGTATCTGCGTGTTCGATCTTCTTTTGGATGCGTTTTCATTGAGCATAAGACGAAAATGGAGCGTTTTAAAAAACACATTAATGTGGAAAATTTGGATTTAAATTTGAAGTTGAAATTTATTTAAATTTCATTTTAACAAAATTATGATCCCTGATCATAATAGTTTGTTTGCCATTAATACTAAGTATCTGATTATTTTAATTTTATCTTCATCCCGTTTTGTTTTGTTCATCAGATCCCCCCATTTTTATCCTCTGCTTTGATCCGTTATCTCTTCAAGAGATAGTTTTGGTATATAGTTTTATAGTTTTGGTCTCCGATCACTAAGGTTTGCCGAGTTCTTTTTTTAGTTCCCGGCTAGCTTCTCAAGATGCGACAATTAACACACATACAAAACTCAAATCAATAACAATTTTACTAAAGATTGTCATTTTGGAGAAATTGTAAAGCCATGAATTGAAGTTCGTGACATGAAATGGCTATCTTAAGCAGAACAAACAACAAAGAATCTTAACTATTTTGAATTTACTAAATTTACCGAATAAATGAATCTAGCTGCACTCAACTGATTCTTAATCCTATAACAATGTAACGTAAAAATGTGAACCATTTCCTTAGCTGTTTATTGTGATTTCTTGTTACCAGCACGTTGTTTAAGAAGAATAACGTCAGAAGCATTGTGTTCGGAAGCCTGTTGTGGTAGAGTTATTACAAGCTTGACCTTGGAAGGTGCTACGCTTCAATACTGTTTGATGTACACACTCAGCTTGAGCCCGCACGCAAACGTACTGAAAATTTGAGCGAGAAACGTGGAACCCTGGCACTTAAGTGGCTTCCGCACTGAATTAACCAATGAGAATACGTAACTAACACACATTGTTCAATCAAACTCCTTTAATTTGAGTGCCATTTGATTAGACAATTTTCTTTCAAGAATAATGTTTTAGCTCCTTGGACCAATGATAGCAACAATAAGCTTGAAGGTCTTGAACTCATGAGAAAACGGGCGTACAATTTGCAATATGTTTCGCAATCCGTTAGAAACTTTATTATCCTCGCAATTCACTTCCTCAAATTATCTTGAATAGGCTTGGCACTTATTTGTCCTCAAAAGGTCTATCAATAGCCAAATGCAGTAACTAGTAATATTCTTGAAGCGTTAGATCTTTCTAGTTTATTTACTGTTTGAAAGAGTTGGTTGTTTCAACGGCTGAACTGGTAGAGTTGTATACACACAGCAAGGGACTGCACGATATCTTTACAAGCCTTTTCAAAGAAAATTCATGTTTTTCAACTCGTAATAGAAGCATTCGTTCGCAAACTATAAATATCTTGATATCTACATGTAAACCTGTTTTTATTTATTTTTATTCTTCCTTCTTTTTCTTTCTTTCTTTCTTTTTTTGCTGAGTCATCGCCAGGCTCTTGATTGATCTTTTTATGCAATCCGCAAACAAAACAACTTATTCCTCATGAAAAAAGTTTCCTAAAAAAAAATCGCTCTAAAACCATGGAATTTCTCATAATTTCTATGCACTTGACAGTCAATTTTGTTTTTGCTTTAAATTCAGTCTTAATGGATTCATTTATGATTCTGTTCACATTCTACTTTCTCGGGAATTAGTCTGCAGAAATGGAATTTCTTAACTATATAACAAGGTGAAAAAATAATTTTTGACATTGGAATCCAAGTTAATTGAGATTTTAGTTCACTATCGTTTAATTTCTTTGATATCTTTATCTATATTTGTTCAGTTTACAGTTTTCTTAAAAAGTCTTATTTAAAAAAATATCATCGATTTAAATCGATTGATTTTATGTTAAAAGCGTAACCTCATTACTCAATCAGTGATATTTGACGAGCTATCTTTTAAAAGACGACAAGGGAATTAGAAAACACCTTCTAGCTAAAGTCTTCGTACGTCAGTGCGTTTCTTGGCACAATTCATAACCACATAACAATGGTGGTACAATAATGTATATATAGTAATTATAATAGTGTTTAAAATGGACGACCTGTTAGTCGTAATAAATCAGTCATCACGATTTTGCTGCAATTGCTTTTGCCAAATACAATGTAGTCCATCTAAAAAGATAGAAAATCCCAAATTTTTTAGGATAATTTATAAAAACAATGAATCTTTAAAAAGATCATAACGACGAAGTATGARGTTATAAATGCGATCAGTTGGACACAGCGCAATTGTTTGGTGTTAACATGATCACCAAAGCCTTTTGTTCACGGGTTATTGAAATAAAATTATGAGCGATATTCGAAAGCTTGTACTTCTTATGTCAATTAAGTCTTTATTCCAGGCTTTCTTAATCTCCCAAAACGAATTATATGTAGAAACCTCAATTCATATGCAGTTATTAGCACATGGAAGTGGATTCGAATAAGTAAACACGAAAATCTTTTTCTTTTTCTTTTTTTAGAGTTCGTTAGATAGGTTTTGCGATTCTGAATTTATAGAAACATTACAAGAACTTCTTTCTACATAGTTTTATTGATTAAAAACGCCTGYCCTTTCATTGTTTCTTGAAAACTGACTATTTGTCTTTTGGCTTCCAACTACCTTAAAACCTTTTTTAGTTTATTACTTGCGTGATACTAACAATTATAAAACTTGTGCCAAAGCACGGTTAACAAGCAGCACTGAATTGCATAGATGGTGGTCATTGCTCAAACCTATGAAAAACATATATTTGTAAACATATTGTGGATTAATATATAAGAATGAGATTAATCTCACCTAACAAAACAGTCAGGTTTGTTCGACTGTTCTTGTCACCCAGAGCCGTGCACAACTTCCGAAGATTAGCGGTTTGTAGTGTGAATACTCCGAGGTGGTCTAGTAAGCTTTGGCTTTTATCACGTAACAATATGAAACGAAAGACGAAATAAATATTAATTGTCTTCACAGAGAAAAAGAAAGCTAAAAGGATGCTTTGAATGGTCCTAACCGCGCGAGCGAGAAAGAGCAGGAAAGACTGCGGGAAAGTGCGGGAAAGAGCCTTCTTAGTTGGCTGAGCGTATAGAGCCCGGTTAATAAAAAAATATTACACTATTAGAATATTATCTTTTTTTTTTATTTAACGGAATAAAATCAACCCTGCTTGGAAAGGGTTCTAGAATAAAAGATCATGAATACTGAATTAGGATAATTAGCAGTACATGTTATAGAGGCCTAACAAGCTTCATGTAAAACCAAGGGTAAATAAAGTATATCTATCTTTTATCTATCTATGAACCCAATCTGAAGTCTCAGAGTAAAAGATTCATTTTCACTGTTATATGAAATGTTTTTAAAAAGATTCATGAAAGATTATAACATGATCTTTACGATCTCGTGATCAACATGCTCCAATATTCACTAACTTTATTGGACAAAACGTTGAATAACGTATCATTATTAATTTTTGTAATAATTTATATTTGTCGAATATTATGACAGCTCGTACAAGATCAAAGACCTCCGCATTAATCTTATGTTATTTAATACATTTTCGCTTTATTTTATCATGGTCCCGTACAAAGCTCTCTGTAGCGCGGCCTTCTGCTAAAATGTAACCGATAGCTTATCCCATTCTAAGCTTGCTATTAATCCCCCGATTGTTAGTTTAAGATGGAGTTCATTTCCGTCTTCTATGTTTCCTGAGCATGTTGGATAAAACCAGCAAAAGTTGACAAGGAAAGAAACTTGAATTTTTAGTGGCTTTGTGTAGATTAGGATTTAAAGTATCTTATAAATTGAAGACCGGTTTTATCGGTTCATAGCGGTAGAATTGCTTAGTTTGTCTTTCGATGCATTAAACCTTTCTTGAATAGAACTTCAGACAAAGCAAAAGCTTCCATAGGCGAGTAGGCGAGTCAAATCTTACACAGACTTAACGGTCGTGCTTACGATTTAAGTTAAAAATTTAATTCAAAAACCTAGCTTAAAAAGCATAAAGATAAACTCAAAAACGCCGGACAAAGACAGAACAAAAACCTCTTAGGTTGTAGTTCATATTCATTAGATTTAAAACTAATTTGAAAACACCAGAAATTAGAAACAAAACGGCCAAAAAAGTGCATCAAAAATGAACTCAAAAAAACAACCATATTATCCACCATAACAAAACACTTCAAATGTTTTTTCGGGGGATTTCAAGAAACAGGCCACTACTTATCCGCGAGACTTCTTAGACGCTTTTCTCATAAAGTTAAATACCTCTTTGAGTCATTAGATTAATTTACTAAGAAATCAAATAAAACGGAATTCACTAGAAGGAAAAATAGATTACGATAATTACCCCAAGACAGCTAGTATTTACTTTGACTGCAACGGATACTTGAGAAAGTAAAACCAATAATTTCATCAGAATTATTGTTTACATGGACAGACTGTTCGAAGGTCATTTTATTCGACTTCGAAAAAATAAATTCATTCTATAGTCCAGCTTGAAATTCATAACATTACTCGTGTATTTGAAGTTTATAAATATATCAGTTTGTTATCTTTGTAACTTTTATTCCAATTGTGTCTCCCTTTTTTCGAAAAGTAAAACATTTCTTCCCAATAAAAATTAGAATTTAGGAATTTGTTTCTAGTCCCGAATTTGAAAATTGAAACCCCTTTTTTTCCGGTCTACGAAAAAAAGAAAATTCATTTTCAAGTTTTGGTATTTTTATTGTTTAGTATGCTAGGCTTTTTTGTTAATAAATCTAGCTGTTTGAAGATTGTTAATCTTGTATAGCCTTTGCAAAAAAATTGTATTACTGAACCCCATTTTTAAAGATATTTTTTGATGTTTTAAATCATTATGTTATGGAACACCTAGTAAAAGTTTTCAAGCTTTAATTAAATCAGCTAGGTTTAAAGCTTACTGTATTACCCTATCAAATTGATCCACTATTTTTCSGCAAAAATGTCTCAGTAAGCGAACATCAAGAATACGAAAATATCTGAAATTATTACAAAATCTCTATGTACACAATTTGTGATTTTAGGCTTGGTCAACTTTGGCGATTGTTTAACCTCGTTGAACTCAATCAGGCAATCAAAATAATCCAAGATAGGGGTGTTTATAGTCCTTAAGAAGAAAGACTATCTAATTATCATTCGGCAACAGCTGGTTTGAGTAACGAAGAAAAGGAATCAAAGACAATACAAGCCTGTAAAAGAACGAGAATATAACAAAAGCATAGCAAAACTAATAATTGACTGCATAAGTGAGAGTCTAAAAAATGGGGTTGGCCGGTGTGGGAAAAAGTGGGAAAAGATTGGAAAGAGAAAAAAAAAAGAGATGAATAGATGTTTAAGGATGACAGCGAAGGATGTTAAGCAAACACATAAATATTCGAGAAATCCCCACCCCCCCACCCTCCAAAAAAAGGTTTCTAATCAATTGGGCGGGTATTAAATGAGGGTTGCCGGACATTGATTTTTAGAAAAATATATTAATAGATGTAAAGACCAAACGGATGTGATTCATAAGTGGAGTTAATTACTTGGACTAACATGTTATTGTATCTGAGTCTCTTAGAGGTTTCTTCATCAACTATGCCTTCCTGAGGAAAAAAAACAGCCACTTCCTTATGGGAGTTCCTCAATATAATCACTCCCATTCTTATCCAAATATTCTGTCGAATTCTTTGCGTTTAACAAATATATATGTTTTTGGTGTGAAACTTTGACACAACGGCTGGAGTGACAGAAATCATCACGATTCCAGTTTTTAAGGCTTCAAACTTCTCTAAGTAGATTTGGCTGATTCGACAGATACTTTGATGATTTTATATCATTTTCATAATTCAGATTTGTTTTTTCTTTTTGGAGTTATAGTTCTCCAATCGTGTATAGAAATTTCTAAATCAATCTAGCAAAGTTTACTGCAATACATTTTTATCGAAGGGAAAATAAAGAGCTTTGAATTTTACATTTTAAAAATACTTCCCAAAATTTAACTTCAGCCTAAGAAAGAAAAATAATAATGTCAAAATCCAAAAGTCAGGATAATTTTGCATCGAAAGAAACGAAAAAAAATAAGTTCCCCAACATTGCTTTAAGAAAAATGAGACTTTATTATAAGAATAACACCTTAAAAGATTTTATAAAAACCAGTAGTGTAACTTAGAATAGACTATTTTGTAACATTATAAGTTTCGTGCTTGGCAATTGCAAAAAATCAATTCTCCATAGTAACTTAATTAAATTATTGATTTGATTCTTAAATTAGATGAAGACGAAATCAAATTGGGTGCGTAAAAGAAACAGAAGCGTACGTATTTCTTAAAAACTCCTTTCAGTACAAAAAGAACGATAGTTTTGATTGCTGTAGTTCACTGGTTTTTTGAAACATCTCACTAAAATTCATGTCAGGATTTTGGTGCCCAGACTTTTTGCTTAAAGTATATTTTGAGATTTCTAATTTTTAAATAGCAAACCAGAGCTAGTTAAAATCAGAGTTAAAATCAGTAGCGCAGTTCTGAAAAATAACTTACTTCACTACAACATTCTGATTTCTTTCCTAATAAAGTTTGTTTTAGCTTTGAAGATTGCTAGAGCGCTGTAATTGGTAATTAGAAAGATCTTACTATATTAGTGATATGTCATGGCGTGCTGTTTTGCCTCTACTTTTCAGTAAACTAAGAGTGCAGTATATATCCCAAGTAAATGGCAAATCATGAGTCATTATTTCAAAGTTTCAGTTTATAAAATTAGATGTAATAAAGATATTTTATGAGCTGAGGGAATGACGCTCCGGTGAGTCCAATTGCCAACGATGACAAGCACAAGTCGAATAATGTTGGTTCACGGGATGGAACGAGCTCGTATAGTTCGATAGAGATGAGTACGCAGTTGGGCTACGAAGCAAACTGGTCTCGCTCGGGTATCCTCGAATGGAGATATTTGAAGCAGGACAGGTGTATGGATATGAAGAGAGAGCATATCTGGTGGGCGATTCTTCGTACGGAGATAACAGCCCTGGCGGAACCCTCGCTCTGTAGCTGTGTGCAAGAGATCTATCGCTGCTTGTCCCGTAAGCAATGTCAGCTAAGTCCTGAGAGGCGCGCAGACCTGGGTATACATATGAAGAACATCCAAGTCCATATGTATGGTGATAATACAACGGGCCATCACGGAATACCATTGAATGACTACATTTTGGTCTTCTTGGCTTTCTTCGACGACGGAAATTTCCTTTCGAGAACTCTGGAAGATCTTTTGGATGGATCATCCAATAGTGTCCCTTGCCGTTCTCCGCGCGACTTGCCTTCACGAAGCAGTCGTTACTTGAGAGATTATGTCGAACACTGTTTCGCCATCCAGGACCTTTTTCTTTGTCAAAGTGAGGATAGTTGTTGGCGATGTAACTGTAGATAGAGCTCAGTGTCATACGCTTAGTTGGAAGGCTTAAAATTGACTGTGCTATTACTGCTACGAATGTCTCTTGGTTTTTCTCGTCCTCTTTACTGTCAGTTTTCTCATTACCTTTTTCAGTTTCCTCTTCTTTAATGAAACGCTTCTTTTCCATGTCTTCTTCTTCTTGTTCTTCTTCCTCTTCTTGATGTTCTTTAGTGTTCCTCGAAGACACAACTCCATGATTCTCGTCTTCATCCCTCACAAGTTCCTCAGGTGTACACATTCTCTCTTCCTTAGTATCCATCTTACGCGACGCCAACTCCTTTGTTGACATTACGGAACGTTCACTACCGGGACTTCTGAAGAAACCAAGTGTATCCTGATCATTGACTAAACGGTAATCGCGATATTCATGGCCACTTTTGTGCAACTGCAGAAAATGGCTCATTTTGAACTTGATAAGTTGATTAGTGAGTGTTAGTTAATCAAGTCTAAGTTGTTCTCTCAGTGGTGCTGTGCTCGACTCTAAATCGACAGCTGTAAAGGCAGTCAGATTTATAATCATCGATACTGGGTTTATCAGCTCTTGTTTGCTTTGTACCTATAGGGGGGTCTTAGATTTCTCTAGGACAGGTGACATGAATAGCAGTTGATGTATCATGTGTTCCTAATCAAAGATTGTAAACAAGCCTGCAATAGCTTCCCCGCTTGTGCGGAGATCCGGGTCGCCAAGGAAAAACAATCGCCTCTTCACAGGGCGCTGTTTGATGCCGAGCAAAAGACTCCAATGTCACGACCACCACTTTCATTCCACAAAATAAAGCACTAAAATGCTTTTAGAAGAGGATTTTGGATCAAGGATGGTTCTTAGAGTCCTTTGGTCTTGAAATCTTTTGAAATGCTTGAATTTTTAATTTGTTTGAAGATTTGTTGATATTTGCTTCATTTGGGCCACTTGTTACGAAATAAAAGTCACCAAATGAGGTTTGTGTCATCTAAATTTAGTTGAATAAAAGTTATTTCAACAACCACTTTTACCAGAACATTCAATGGCAAAAATTACATAAACGAAATGAAATTTATTCTAACAGAAAAGAAAAAAGAAAAAGAAAAAAGAAAAACAAAACCGCTCAAAAACAGATAACAAAAATATTTTTCTAAGCCCTCCTAATACCAGCTAAATGAAAGATGGAACGCACTCACTTAACACGTTCATCGGACAGGTGTAACTGAGTTAGAATAAATTGTTTAAGCCCCACCAACTATTGCCATTCTCACAGCATTAAATAAGCCTATATTCAAGGTTATATCATTATACGATTGTATAAGCTTTATATATCTTGTCAGTAAACTTCGATTAGAGTCTTTAGGTAGGATGTTTCAGAAATCTCTATCAAGAGTCGTGTTTTATTAATCTTAAATTTTTCGCTCTAAAGTCCTTAGCATTTAGATGATTCGAAGAGACTTCGTTAATGATGGTAATTAACTATGCTTAGGTTAAAAACGAAGTTATTTTATTCCTTCTGCGTTGCTGAAGCCAAAAAAGCCCTACTTCACTCTATTCATCACACAAAGCGACAGTGTGAATTTCGAAGGTTTTTTTCTCACTTCGAACAAAGAAAAATAACAAAAACAAACAAAAAAGATGAAGAACGTCGCATTATATATTTAAGTTGAAAGACAAAACGCAGAGGAGTTTTAATAAAAATGTATTGAAATTTAAATTCTTTGAAATACAATTGAAATGCGGAGAGGTGGGCGAGGAAATAGGATGATCAAAGACCCCTTGGTGGTAGGTATTGTAATATAATGTGTTACGCTATGACTGAACTTATTAGTACTAGTGAAAAAACACACAGCTATTATGGCGTAGTCCCTGTTATGGATAATCTTTATTGAATGGAAACTCGTTTAAGTCATAGTTATTTTACTGGATGAGGTCTCGTAGATCGAAAAGAAAGGAGAAGAAAAAACCGTGACATGTCGCGGCTCCAAAATCACGAATATCAAAATAGACGCCAAAATATCGTAATCGTACTTAAAACAATAAAACTATTTAACTGGAATTGAACATTTGCAAAAGTCACTCGCTATTGTAGCTTTTAAAACTTCAATAAAAACATCAGTTTTTTCCGCCAGTTAAATAAAAACAGGCCGAATGTTTTTATACACAGTAGAGTGTCAAAAACAAGCTTTAAAAGTAAGACTAGTTGATATTTCTGAATGAGTTCCGTTTTAGTCAATTAAGATTATGAAGATAATTCCCCCCATAAATGAGCCACAAAATGGGCCCATTAAGAGAGCAAGTCTTCCCATCAATTTAGTTAATTAATCAGTGAGAAGGACCTTTGTCACCTAATTTAGTATTAACAAATTCAGTGCTTTTGACAGCGGTTACCAACCAATGCAATAAAGTCAATGAAAATTACATGTGCTATTGTCGTGAGCAACGCTTAATTTACTTAATTTGATGTATTCTAACRTGTAAATACACGCCGTTCAGTAAGATTCACATTCTATTAACTCAGTATCAACGTCCAAATATCTAAAAACTAGATTTCAGCATTAAAAAAAAAAAATTCGAATCCAAGATTTTGGTTGGTTTTCTTGAGTGAAAATTCAAACTATTATGAGACGAATTTAGTATTATTTTCAAGCTTATTTTCGTTTTCCCATAGGCAATAGTCAAGGCTTCGGAAGTAAGGGAAACTGTTAAGATGGTCTGAAAAGGTTGGTAGGAAATGAGGACTGTGTAATACCTAGTAAAAAAAGCATAACAGGTGACAGTGAGTAAAACGTCTGTAAAATAACCCTTTAAGTGGTATTTTTCCGACATTTTCCCATCTTATAATAGCTATGCTTTTAGGCATAACTAGCGCTAAGCCGACGTAAGGTTCGTAGCTAGTGGTCTAATAATTTCAGGCCTGCAATAAAGAGCTCCGTTGGTTGATACGTTGGCCGAAATTAATGAATTAAAAGCGTTAATGCAGTTCATAAAATTATAGAAACATCATAAAAATTTGATTCAAATTTCAAAGTATCTTTGTATTCGTTATGACCATAATATTTAGCTAAATTCTATCAACGTGAGTATATATTCTTCTTAATATCCAAAGGTTAGTATAAATTGCTTTAGGCCTGATTAACCAAAGCCCTTGTCAATGAATCAGGGCAGAAAGTATCTTTTTTTTAAGTCGAGTCAAGTGTATTCTAAAACTGTCCAAAAATATATCCAAAACATCTGTTGGACGGTAAAGACCAGCTCGTAATGTCAACATTCTATCAGGGAAAAACACTGTTGATTTTTCGCTCATCATCTGTCTTTGTAAAAGTCTTTGAAGACGAAAGAAAATAATCGTCGCAAATTTAATTAGCTTATTGAATGGATTTATATAACAACAGATTTGGACTCAGAATTACCCATTCGCTAACAATATCATTTTCCCTCTCTTCATAACCTAAACTTCGATTCATTTTATTCATCAAATCTTAAACCCTCTAAAAAAGCACTTATCRAAGCATTTCTTAACTAATTGTATTCTCTATTCAGAGATTATCGCTACGTTTGATGTCAGTTAAGAAGCCAGAGAGTACATTTTGCTATAGTACACTTTTGGGGGACAATTCAGTTTATTGCAAGCTCAAAATTTCAGGGAGTTTATTTGCACGCTAGTAATGGTTCATGAACCGTTACACATGCTGACATCTTAAAGAAATGCTAACATTTTAAGAAACTTTCCGCCAGTCATACCATGAAATTGTTTTGTAGACAGATCAAAGTTACAGCTGTCATGGGAGAAGTTAGAACACTTTGCCACAGAAACAACCAAATAAAAAATTATTGATTGCTTGAGGAATGCCTCCAAAGTTTAATGAGCTAAAACTGAATCTTTAGGACGACTCTTATGAGAAGGCCTAGTCAATACACGAGCGCAATATTTCAGGATAAAAATTTCACTGGAATGATGAATCCAGCAAAAACCGATTCATTAAACTTTTAAATTTTAGTTCTAATTTCAAGTTTCAAGTCTAAACTTTTTTGTGTGTTTTGGACCTTTGCTTTGCATTTCCGATAATTTGAGTACTATACATTCTTAAAAATTAAATCTATAAAGTGAAGAAATGATTTTATAATTTGTTGCCATGATTGATTCATAACGTTTTAATAAACATATTCCGAATGCGGTATAAAAACCTTGATTCTGACTTGGTGTTCACAAATTTTAACTCAATACATTTCTTTCCCTAGCTGTGTAGAAAAACACTACATTTTTTTTTCAAACTAGTGAAAAATTCAGAGATTGAGTAGATTGAGTAGCTACTGATGTTTTTAAAAAACAAAACAAAAAGAATGATAACAAGAATAGCTTTAAGGAAACTCGTAGCCAAAACATACCAAATTAGTCATTTAAGGACAACTGTTTCTTGTGTGGTATCGTATTTCTTAATGAAGTAAAATGTACTTCGAATTTGTTATCGTATCGTTATTGAAACTAAATGAATTGATGAATGTTGAAACTATATATCGTACAAATAACCGAGGACGATTGATATAGATCTCTGCTTGGTTTAAGATCGGGACTGCCCGCTTACGCCCCGACTTTCACAAAGATCTACAAGTCAGTGATTTTTTAATTGCAATACGGAAGCATTTTCCAGCTTTCATTTTTCATTTTTCCCGATTTAAGATTTTAATTGCTGCAATTTGAGTTTTCGAACTTACTGTTTCTGTTCAAAATTGCCAGTAGGTTTGAAGAGGAAACGTGATAGTGTAAGGGGAAATAAAGAAAATGAAGCTAGAATTCTTGGTTACTTGACAAATGTATCGAGAAGAAAACAGAGCTTTAATACAAGTAAAGTTTCAACCATTGACTGACATTTTTAAAGAATGTAAATAAACAAAATGTAAGAGTAAACAAGCGAATATGAAATCAACGGTTTATAGTTACTGGGAAATCGACTTGCAGATTTATGGTTTCAGTTTTAAAACATGCAAATTGAAATGGTTCTTTGAAAAGCTCTTAAAATATCGAAGAGAAATCCTTGTTTTTCTTGGAAAAAGACTTCAAAAAATCTGTGTAAATTTTACGAGTTCATGCAAAGAGACTCTAAACTAAACCAAATCCTTTCTTACTCAGTGTAATATAACCTATATAGCTCTTAGATCACATAAAGTGCTGGTTCATATTCTTCTTTCAATTTACAAGTCAAAATTTTGGTTTGTCACTACATTTTTTCTCTCAAATCATCTTGAAATCTTAGTAAAGCGGCTAAAAATGGAAAAAGAAAAAAAAGCTACTCACAAGATACAAGTTTTGAGCACTGCTAATAGCGAAACAGCAATTCTGAATCCAAAATTCTGAAAATACCCGAAGAAAAACAGCTCGGGTCTTCAGTGAAATYTTGAATTCAGCTAAAGAAACACTTGTTGTATTCGAAGGTTTAGGCTTTTTCCTCAGAAACAGGCTCATTTTCTATAGCTGTGAGACTGCAGATCGCTTTTGCTGTTTAATTGCAAGAAAAAAATGTCGCTCTCACCACACTTTGACCTATTGATCTAGACCGCCAAAGGGCTGACTATCTAAAACTAGATCACTTGTAATGATTAAATGACCAGTTACAGATGTTCTTCGAAGTTTAAAGTTTGTGTACCTTGTAAAGCAGTACTTTGTTTCAGTGGTGTAAAGTTCTAACATATGGTCAGTGTAAGAAAAACCTTGCTCTTTGTTCCTTGGCCCAAAGTTTAATATACTGACAGAATCGCATATCCAAACTCGAGCTAACTGGCGTTTCCCCCTGGGAACAGAAGTCTTTAGCGTAAAAAAGAAAAACAAAACAAACTAAGACCGTGAAATCCTTATACAACTAATTGAAGGATATAATATGGTATAATATGTCCGCAATGTTTCTAAATACAGTAACCAAAGTTTATGTTTCGTTTTGTAGACGTGGGATTCTGAAATGCTTTTTCACAGGGGAATCCTTACAATGAATATATCAAAAAAGGTGATTAATTCCTGCAATATATGCTTCTAATGGGTTATAATGCTACACAGCTTTTTTCATTTTTAATTATTTTCTTTACTCCAAAGAATGATTAAATGTTACCGAGTTAATACGGTGGTTAAGTATACTAAGTTTTAGTACAAGTTATTTATATATATTCCCCATCATTTATAACTTAATTATACACACCGACGCAGCTCGTTTATTAGGTCATCTCTCCCTTGCAATTGATTCGAGGGTATTTTCTCTGCTTCCTTTGGTTTTCCTTCCTTCGCAAAGCCTAACTACAAGCTAATTTCAAATCGTGAGTTGGCAGTGCACCGACTTACCTGCATGAGCCCAAAGGTTGTTTTAGGTTCGATCTGCTAGTTGGCCATGCAGTGTCTTTAATTAGCCTTGAAGTTACTTCAGACCGTTTGATCTGTAAGTTAGCCATGCCCTGTCTTTGATGAGCTCAGAGGTTGTTTCAGAGTATCGATAAAATGTGTAGTCATATTTAGCTTAAATNTAAGTTAGCCATGCCCTGTCTTTGATGAGCTCAGAGGTTGTTTCAGAGTATCGATAAAATGTGTAGTCATATTTAGCTTAAATAACGGGAACCCGCCGTAATTTTTACGAGCCATGTAGGGGAAATTTCTTCGTCAGTTTATAAGCAATTGGTAGATTATTGTAAAATTGATTCCCAGAAAGAAAAATTTTAAAAACTTTAATAGTATTGAGGACCACAGGTTTATTATCCACAGGCGCTGGCTATAATTAACAGCCACTATCACTAAACAAGAATAAGGGCGATTCAAGTTTACTATATCGGCAATGGAAGGTCAACTCGTATGTGGATTGCAAAAACAATTTTTAACAATATAAATGGATAACAATATAAAGAGGATTTAGGAGGATTTAATACTCTAGAAATCCTCCAAATCAAAAAAAAAAAAAGGTCAAAATTTTCAAATCCTTTCAAATTCCGTTTACTAAAATAAACAATTTATTGAAAAATTGAATTTGCCTCAGCATGTTTTGTTTTCAAATGAGGAACTGTTCATTGCTATATTCCTGTGAATATACTAATGGGGCGTAACTCGCTTACATTGTTACATTAGTATCTCAGTTGGGGATTGTTTAGCTAAATTTTAGGTCGCCGGAAGCACGATCGCTACTCCAGCAGAGAACACATCTTCCGTGTGTAAAAGACCGGCGAAAAGAACTCACGGGGAAGTCCATTAGTAATAGAAGTCTTGATTCACTACACATGGATAACACGGCTGAGTGTGGCCGGGGTCCATTAGCTTTCCGTACGTCGAAGCGTAGACATAAAGAAGACCGCGCAGGCCTATTGGAAAGCCTTTTGGAAAGTAGGAGTAATCCCCATAAACACAGTGTAAGATTGACGTGCTCAATGGAATCAAAAAAGCAAATAGCACCTCTCTTTGAATATTCCTTTTCTGTTATTATTTTATTTTCTTTAATTTAATTTAAATGTTTAATTCTCTTCTGTTCTCTTCTGTTCTCTTCTGTTCTCTTCTGTTCTCTTCTCTTCTCGCTTTCTTTCTTTCTTCCTGTATTTAAAAATGAATGAACTCATTTAAAGAATAAGCTAAGAACAACTTAATTTTTCGTCTGCAAAGTAAAAAAAAAAAAAAAAAAAAAAATGTAAAAAAAAAACAGAGGAAAAAAAAAAAAAAAACGCACTTTCTCTTCGCTAACATGAAAGAGGTTTTGACCTTAGTGCCCGTCTAGAGAGCCCCCATTCCTCAAGGTCAGCAGACGCAAAAAGGAACAGTGCACTGACCAAGAGAAGTGCGGGCTCAGGATCAAGTAGATGTACGAACTTTCGCGCACTGAGGGCTGGAACAGAAACGCACAGGTTGCAAACTGAAAATGAATTTAAATTCTTTCACACTACTTTTTTGCTTTTATATATTTATACTTATATCAGTGCTTAGGACATTGCGATTTTAAGTAAGAAAGTTTAAACAAGTAAAATTATAAGAGAAAAATAAACAAAAATATATAAATAACGAAGGGCGAACAAACTTGTACCAAACAGGGACATTTAGAATTATATATTCTCAAAATTTGCCAGTTTATAGGTTACCAATTTCATTTTGTCACTCCAGCTAGCTTCTTAATATTTGAATTAATCCGTAATTTTCAATGAGATTTTMTAGTTTACCGTTTTGTAAAAGTTACTCGTTATATTCTACTTCTCAGTAAAGCGCGAACTTGATTCACGAATTCTTCTGAAATTATAATATTACTATACGTGGCGGTTCGTCATTGGCCCACCGCTCTTCTGGAAGTTTATTACTAAGGGTTTATAATTTTGATTGATTGCTTAATTTGAACACTATTTGTCGCTTGAAACTTTAAATGATAAATAAATGCTGATAAACTATTATTTTATTTATACAACATTTAAACCTGTTTGCCTCTCGGATGTTCATGAAGTACTACCGTATATTATGGTTGTCGTAAAACTTGGCCATCTTTCTTCTTTATTTCACGCCAATATATCAAGTTCGTGTTCCAGACACTTCTAAATTCTAATATCTTCACGGAATGATCTCCAATACACGAAACTTTTGAGCCATACCTGCAAGTTTTATTTCATGAAAAAAATAAAAAAGACTGTTTCTAAGAAATTCTCAGGGATCAAAAGCTGGGATATCATAGTGTATTTGTTGGTAGCTTTCATTTTGTTCATATATTTAAGTAAAACAGTTAATTAGCACATTTTTTGAAGTTCAACTGTATGAATCAAGCCTTGATTTATACGCTATTAGCGTGAATCGTTTATCGATATCGTAGTATACCTGCCTTTTGAGAAGCTATTAATCATTTTGAGTGAGTTTAATGTTTTACGGACGTCACGAATGACGTGTAGACACTGCCCAATGTTGATTAATGGCTCCTTGCGGAGCAACGTGAACTTCATTTTCAAGAAGTATATCAAGGTTAAGTATAGTGCAAAAAATATATGGTCTAGTTCCAAAGTCATGGCTGGATGGATGGCGATGGCTGGTATCTCCTTGCAGCACTGGAAAAACTTTTTTTCCGCATTAATCATCCTCTTATTTACGTAAAACTAACTAGTTATCGGACTTGAATACTCAGTTGGATGTTATATATATACATGATATATACATATACATAAACTATTTTGGAATATTTGAAAAAAAATCTTTTGGTGACTGAAATCTGCGTATATAGCGAACTCGTGCAGCTCGAGCCACAGCATAACTGATTACATGAACTAGACTCTTTCAAAAGCTAACTGTTTTTTCGTATAAATACAGAATACTTCAAGAACCCGCTGTTAATATTGGAACCGATGTTTCTTTAAGAAATAGAACAAGTTTTCTTTTTCTTTTCAAAATTCGTTTCAATAATCGTTGTAAACGGTTTTGAAATAGGTGTATGAAGTAATTTAATTAAGTACGAAGAAATTTTACAGGAACATTTCAATTTCAGTTTTGAACACCAATCTTTGCTCCGACGTCGACCGCCACGTCAGTAAAGGATATACTTGTATCATACGGTGTTCAACTTATCTATATTATATTCACAATTTTTTTCTTTTCTTAGGATAATGTCGGATAGCGATAAACATAGTAAACAAAACTGAAGTTGGCCTAACTTCAAATATAACGTTCAGTGGCGGGTAACAAGTGTTAAGAGTGAAGAGTCGTCGGTCGTTTATTGGTCATAAATCAATACAAGTCACGACCATAAATCAACGATATCTTTAGCGAATATTTATCAAGTATGATAAACGCGATACCATCAAACACATAAACAAGCTCACTTGTACACCACAAGGCTGTAGTGCCGTTATAATTTTCTATAAAGGCGTAGGACAATCCCTTTTCAGCAAAGATTTCAAATTGTTTGCTAGTGGATCAGAATTGGTTTCCAACCTGTCGTACGTAATGGATTGTGATTTATTGAACTGGTTAACTGTCCGTACTGCGGACGTTTAAGTTGATAGTCTCTTCGGTGATATCGTATATTGTGACCCATTGGTGACTTATCACTAGATCTTTATATAAACTTGATTAATTTCATATCTGTTAATAGTCAAGGAATCAAGGACGCGGAGAATAAATGATAAATTGTACTTGTGTCAATGAGGAACGAAGCCAAGTCTTTGTAACACAATGAATGGCTTCGAATTAGTTCTTTTTTGCAAGTGATTTATTACCACTACACTAAATACAAGAGTAATGAATACGAAAACAACACGCATAACTTTTAAAAATCATAAAGTCGTTTAAAAATTATCTAAATATGAAAATACTGATTTGAGCTGCTATTTTGAGATTCAGTATTTTTCGTGTTCGACAAGAAAATGACTTTTGTCGGTAACTTTGCATGAGGCCCGCGACCTCATGCAAAGTCATTTGCGGAGCTATCAATACTATTTATTGCTCGTAGTTTCGGGATGTAATATCCACTATCAAATCTTCGAGTTAAGAAAAAAAAANAAAAAAAAAAAAAAAAAAAAAAAGAAAAGAAAAAAAAGTGTCATTTGATGGAGAAAATGTTTTAAAATAAATCAAAATGTAAACTGACATACGCCTTTCGTTGAACAACAACCGTTCTGCTTTGGTAGGCCGTTGTATATATGTTTAGAACGTCTAAGTATTTAATTCACCATTTATTGATATATACTTCATAAGTAGTATTGAAGATATCGCACTGATATGGCTGTATATTGATACACAGTCTGTTCTAAGACATTCAGTGCTGAATTGCTTTTTTGTTTTGTGAATACTGAATTTTACAGCTTGCGTTGCTTCGTTAGTCGGCGGTTGTCGCTTCAGGAATCGCCGCTTTTCGAGAGTAGTTAGTTAGTTACTCAGTCAACGGCCCTTCTCTCACCTCTCTCACGGTTAACAGTTTGAACTGATCAATCGCAATAGCATTTTGGGTAAACGAACTAAAAACTAAAGGGCGAGAGAGCTCGAGAGTAGAAGAACGAAAAGTCCGGGCGAAAACTGAAGGCAAAAAGAAAGTTTTGAGAAAGTACAGCCAAGTAGCATAATTAATTCACTAAAATCAAAGACATCAAAAGAAAAAAGCAGAAAAAGAAAGATACTGCACTAAAAGCAAATATATTCTCTTGTACGTAACTTTCCCAGAAAACTAGAAACGGTCCAACAATGACAAATAATCACGAACAATAAGACATCACCAGTCGCAAGTACGAACAAAAAAACCAACGCTAGAATGTTCAAGGAAAAATAGTCTCATTCGTGGAAACGACAACAGTTTGTGGATTCATTATTTTAGACAGGAAGGCTCCACGTAATTTCATTTGGTTCAGCTGTTTCTCTGCTGTGTACATGTAAACGTTTATTTATCTACAATTTTATCGTTTACAAGAGCAAGTAAATGCGTCTGAAAATGCAATTTCTTTCATTTAAGTGAATGTTACAGGAAGGCTTACAAAGTGATACTTGTTGTGAATAAAAGACTTGACAGTTTTCTGACCCCGAACTGTCCTCCCCATAACTTAACATTATTTTGATGACAATGGTTATGTCCAATAAACACAATGGACTAAGGTACTTGTGAAAACAATCCATCTTGAAAGCAAGTGGAACCATAAAGGGGCGAGTGGGAGGAACACTAAAGTGGTTGATCCATTTAGCAATTATCAGCTTTCAAGGACTTTATATTTTGGACCGACATATCTTATCTAACTTCAAAAGTAAATAATGAAACTGTTCAAGTAACCTTAGTGGAATGACGGATGCTCCTTTTATTCACAAAATCGTGTATAAAAATAGCTTCAAAAATGTAGTTTGTTGATTAATTTAGGTTTTGAAAAGGTTATGACAAATATCATAATTCATTTATGGAAATTGAAATCATAACCAATTTGTATTTGAGCCATACTTTGTGGACAGTGAATTTTTGCAGCAACTTGATATTGGCTGTACTGAATTGCTCTACTGACAACTGCTATAAACATCCATGAATGAGAGTTTCATTTATATTTCTTTGGTAAACAAAGACATAATGCTGTGAGTAAACTAATCTAGCGTTCATTAAGCATTTAGTCACGGTTATTTGTTGCGCGGGAAAGATTTAGAAGAAGAAGAAGAAGAAGAAGAAGAAGAAGAA